>KB722739.1:1420197-1439564 GCA_000349905.1 Volvariella volvacea V23 | reverse complement strand
CCCGTTGAATACCCTGAAACTGTGGGTCCTTTATTTACTTACATCATTCCAACAATTGCATTGTTCTCCATGTGTATCGGATTTCGTCCTATATGCATCGTTCAATAGATTGCGAGGAACGTCTGGGACGTAGTGACCTTGCTGGGTGAGACGATTGTGGGATGTAATGTGTTAATGTATTACCAATATATCAACCTCAATCCAAGCATTGTCCCATTGACCAGAAGCGCAATGTATCGCTACTCTCTCATGCGTGCAGGGACAAACCTTCGTACGACCACTTCACGGATTGCATAATAGGTAAGGCAGGCTGGTGACTTAATGACATCTGGGTTCACTCGTTTCCGTGAAGGGATTGTCACATAGGTTAGAATTAATGTCTACAAGTCGTAAGTGATTAAACGACGCAACGGGCGGTGCGGCTCACCTTCTGCACTTGTGAATTGACTCGATTTAGTGTACTGAGCCACGACCAATTGAAAGTGTCTGCATTTTGCAAGGTAACCGGGGAGTTTGTCTGATCCTCAGGATCCTCGTACACTGGACAAACAACAATAGCAAATCTGTGGAAGTATGAGATATGCAATCATACTTGATGGAAACGGCTTACTCCGCATGCGAGAAGACGGGTCCACGCTTGTATAGCAGATAGTCAGCACAGAACTTGATCCCGCTTTTCACTACCCAGCCAAGCGAGCGGTAGTGATGATATGTGGCGTAATGTACGAGGAACGGGTTGTCAAAATGCAATTGCAGTGTGTGATCAGGAGATGGCGGTAGATGACATCCCTGGAAAGCCTGCCAAATATCTTGTATAGTCATAATACGATCCTGTCATAAAGTTCCTGTAAGGTAGAAAGAACGGGTCTGTGAGGTTGACGTACTGTTGTAGGGTCTACAATGGTTAGACAGTCCAAATTCCATATTAGAAAGAAAGCTTCTTGTAAAGTTAACCGTAAGTGTTCGATATCCTCCAGGGGTTCTCCCGAGTCTGCATCAGAATCCTGCTCTGGAGAAGGTTGGGAAGGGTCTTCCACCGGTCTTGAGGGTTTCCATGTGGCAGCAGATGGGATGTCCGGCCCAGAGAGTGCAGGTACTACGACGCGTCCTTCTGTTGCAAATAGCTGTTCTGCCTGAGCTGCCGCTGCAGCAATTGCCTGGGCACGATCAATTTTGAATTGTCTTCGCTCTGCTCTGCGCTTCGCCGTCACCTCTTCAGAGGTCATCTCTGGGTATCCGTGAGTTCATAGACTGTATTCAGACCACCTGATAGGCAGACGCAAGGAATTCGCCTACGGACGTTTTCCATCGGTTCTCCGAAGATTCACTTGTCTCTGTAGCCAACTGGGCTCACTGCGGGATAAATCGCCTTTGCCGAAGAACCCACGCCTCCAAAGGACCATCGAATGGTTGGGGTTGGTCACCCATACAGAGCGTGTTGAAGTGTCTAAAATGCCTTCGCAGTGAGGGGTCTCGACTCGAGTGAGGGAGAGGCCCAGTAGACCCACGACGGACTTGACTCGACTGGGTGGTGGATCATGGAAAAGAAGTGGGAGTAGATTGGCATATATTTTATTGGCCTCTGTGCGTCGGGCCCCCGACTTCTGAGGCCCTTTAGCCCGCGAGGATGGAGCGATGGAGGACATGAGCGATGTCGAATACCGACCAAGAGTCAGAATTAGTATTTGATCACGTGAGGCGATGGATCCAATTACTCCAATGGTGGTAGCCGAGTGCCAACTTGAATCCACACAATACCCTTCGATGTCAGAGAAACGACGAGCTGAGATAGAGGCGAAGAGGGCAAAGCTTGCCGAGCTTCGCAAGATGCGCCAAGAGAGGCAGAGGCAGGACAGGAATCCACAAGAAGTATGCTTCCTCACTGTCTCCAGCGAGGGATGCTAAAGGACGCATAGACTCCGGGCACCTCACAAGCAGCTAGGGAGAACATTGAGTCTCTCGTTTCTTCGCTTATAGGCTCTGGCAGAAGTCTTGAGAGCGCGGACCTAACGCCATCTTCCTCTGTACCCGGCACCCCTTCATTGCATCACCCTGTCCCACTACCAGGCCAGTCTGTTTTGTCGCAATCTGGGCGGGTGAGCCGTCAAAGTGACTTGGAGTCCTTGGATCGACGCACTGTCGGTGCAACTCTCAATCGGTCCACCAGCTCGGCGACCGACCATGTACTTGAGAGGTGTGTCCAGTCGTATGTGAGAATGCCTACCCAGGATCAAATGTTGGAACGTTAGGGCAATGACTCCTCGTTACATCCCGGACTTGATTGACATTGAGCAAGAACTATTCGAATTTCCTCAAAAGGTGTCGTATCAAACCCACGGTCGTAGACTACTGTGCTGATAACCATAACAAAGGAGCGCGTTGTCTACAACAAGGAGGTGCAGACTACTGCTACAGAAACAGACACAGCTCTTGATCATGACCATGACGAAGATAAACGACATCGAATCCAAAGGGAACGGGAGATCGAGGAGGAGCGGGCTGCACGGGAGAAGGAACTGGAGGAAGAGTCTGTTCAATTGGACAAGGAGATTGAACAGGAAATTCGCGGTATGTCTCCTACGTCTCATGCTTAACACTTTGCTGAACCTGTGTAAATGCAGAACTGAGCGAGGAAGAACGGGCCAGCATTCTTACCGCACCCGAATTCCTGGAGTTCGTCGAGCAATCATCAAAGATTGTCCAGCGAGCCCTAAATGACGGCTATGACTACATCCGTGATTACACCATCGGAACGGAATCTGGCGGGTAAGCATTTGGAAGTTGTTAGACTCTGCATTTACTTATTTGCTTTTGCAGTGATGAGTCGGAAGGCAAGCGGGTTAAGCGGGTTTGTGAGTTTTATGATGAGCGCTATGGCAAAAATCGTTCTATTACCGATGTGGACTGGTCACCCAAGGTAAGTGTGATCTTCGTTGTGCGATGCGGTACTCACAATTGTGCAGTATCCAGAGCTCAGTGTGGCGTCCTACAACAAAAATCCTGCTGCTCTGAATGAACCTGATGGGATCGTTGCTGTTTGGAATCTTCATCTCCTAGAACGACCTGAGTTTGTATTCCACTCACAGGTTTGTCCATCCTTCCAAACCGAGAGTAATCTCATGGATACTATCTAGTCCGATGTTCTTTCTGTCACCTTCTCGCCGTTTCACTCAAATCTAGTCTTTGGTGGGACCTATTCTGGACAGATATTGCTTTGGGATACGCGGTCAAAACATTTGCCAGTGTTGAAGACGCCCTTATCAGCCGCTGGACACACACATCCTGTATATGCTATGCAGATGGTGGGCACTCAGAATGCTCATAACTTAATTACAAGCAGTACAGATGGTATGGTATGCAGCTGGCTGGTAGATATGCTTGCACAACCACAGGCAAGTCCCAAGTGTCCGTTCACCATCTAGCCTGGGTAACCAATATACGTGCACAGGAAACTCTGGAGTTAGTGCACGCTGGTCATAACAAGACCGGAGAGGTTGCTATCACCTGTCTAGACTTCCCAGACAACGAAACAACGACGTTCTGGGTTGGTACCGAAGAGGGTAACGTTTACCAGGCTAATCGTTACGATCGTGCCGGCGCAAAGGCCGGTCTTAATCAATACGATATTTACAAGGGTCACTCTGGTCCTGTCATGGGGATTAACTTTCATCCTCAACTCGGACCTGTTGACTTTTCTGACTTGTTCCTTACATGTTCCGTCGATTGGACCGTTAAGCTATGGCGAGCGAAATCACTCACGAAGCCCTCGAGTAGCACTCACGGCATCTCTCCAATTTATTCGTTTGATGAGGCGGATGACTACGTTTATGACGTGAAATGGCATCCAGCCCATCCAGCTCTGTTCGGCATGGTGGATGGATCGGGTAAATTTGACTTGTGGAACTTGAATACCGACACAGAGGTACGTTGATAGTAGATGAAGGGCAGCGTTGAGGATCTGCAGTGACTACAATGGCTAACCCCGCTTTCTTCGCTAGGTGCCAGCAGTGTCAACGGTGGTTGGTTCCGGCCGTGCAATTAATAAGCTTCAGTGGGACAGCAAAGATGGTCGACGTGCAGCCCTCGGTGGAAGTGATGGAAGATTGTACGTCTACGACATTGGGGATCTGGCTATTCCCAGGGAATCAGAATGGACGGACTTGCAGAAGACAATTGCTGGGGTAGCTGGTGGTGGTCAGGCTAATGGCATAGGAGAGTTGGATTCCTCCAAAATTGTAGCTGGGAGATAGCCCATTGCAGGCTGTGCATGTTGCACTATTTCGAGTAGCGGATACGTGTTCTTTGCACTTCGGACGACGCACATCATTGTTGGCCGTAGGCATTCTCTATTCTCCGAGTTGGAACAGTTATTTTTGTTGACACCCTATATTGGTCTTTTCGTATAAGGATTTGTGGATGTGGTCTAAGAAAAGATGTGGAATGTATAGAAGTTCGGTGAAACAACCAAGCATCTTGCGGTCCAGTCGCACGCGGATAGGTTGGCTATTTGGGAGTGAAACCTACAGATATTGTGCCCTTCTGACCTGCACTCATTCATTTGCAACCAGTAGACCTTTCCACGAATACCATCTGGACAAACGGTCACCTTCTGACACCTCCCAGGCCTGCGGCAAACGCTACACTAGCCCACGGTGAATCTTACCAATGGGGTTGGGAACTATTGGCTTTTGGATTCACTATACATCGCCTGGGGTTGTTCGATGTCGCGGACAGGATCTGCGCTGCTCGGGGCTCGAACGTGCAGGGGAAAATGACACATTATCGCTAACGAACGGGCCCTTTACTCCGTCGAGAATACGTTCACGATGAGGTCGCACCAGTTACAGATGTTGGCCCATGGGGGACAGGGCTCGCATACCCTGATCTCGGATTCAGTGTTTAAAATAACAAGGACCATTGGGATGAGGCCACCCATCACTTTTGATCCTGGACTTTTTTAACCAAACATATCCTTGTTATTGCCACCCCGCAAATTATACAACCCCATTTACCCCCCTGAAGCCATGACACAAGATAAAGGCAAACAGGTGCGCTGCGCTGGCATCCATCCTTCACTCACAAACTGAAAATCGTCATGCCGCAGACACCCCACAAGTGAGGTTATGATGACTTATTCTGTCATGTTCACGAACTGATGTGCCCTCTCATTGCATTGGCCAAGACTTCTCGCGTGAGTCATTTCCGCCCACCCCTTGACGGTGCTATGCTCAGCGCTTGAGGAATAGTATTCCAGGTCCTATTGAGGTCTCTGACGAAGTGCGCCCATGTTGTTCATATAAACTATTGCCCTAAGTAACGCTCGCGTGTACAAAGGTCCTAGAAGCGATCGCTCAACCACCAGTTTCCCATGTATCCCCCGAGTTCGTGAACATTTTCAAAGAATGCATCCAGATGACTCGGTATGCCCACCCTTCTTCGCTCTACGATTCCCTTTAACTCTCGTATAGTGATGTATTGTTCACAACGACTGGCCAGCCCTTCATCGTCAGTGGCAGTGGGACACTGGGCTGGGACCAGGTAAGCCAATTGTTCTGCCGTTTCGGCCAACACACCCAACACAAAGTCCTACCTCAGATTGCAGCAAATCTTATCGAGCCTGAAGAGAACGTGCTTGTCCTTCACACAGGCTATTTCGGAGACGGCTTTACAGACTGGTCAGTATTGTTTCGGGGCAAGATACTGATGCCTGAATAGTAATGATTGATGCCCGAAACAGCTTGACCACTTATGGCGCTAAAGTGGATCAAATACGGTCGGAAGTTGGGGGTTATGCAGACCTGAGGACCATTGCAGATATATTAAGGCAAAAACGGTATAAGGCTGTCACCACCACTCACGTGGATACGTCCACCGGTAAGCTTTGTTAGTTGAGTTTTTTGCACCATATATTGACATGCGACCGGCTAGGTGTATTGTCTGATATCAAGAGTATTGCAGAGGTGGTGCGTACAGTATCCCCAGAGACATTAGTGAGTAGTTCGATCCATGAGATGCAACAAATCTTGAGGCACCACTCCAGGTTATCGTGGATGGCGTGTGCTCCGTGGCAACGGAAGAGATCAGAATGGATGCTTGGGATATAGATATAGTCATTACGGCGAGCCAAAAGGGTCTTGGTGCACCTCCGGGTCTGAGCATCGTGGTAGCAAGTCAGCGGGCCATCAAGGTATTTCGGAGGAGCGTGTACTTGTCCTATATTTCTAACGCCAAACCAGGTATTCGAGAATCGCAAAGGCCCAATTACTTCATATTACGCGAGTTGGAAGAAGTAAGTCACATCATCGAAATGGATGCTGCGACTGTTTTTGCTTACCACTCGTAGGTGGCTGCCCATCATGAAAGCCTATGGCAGCGGCTCTCCCGCCTATTTCGCCACACCAGCGGTCAACTTGGTCCGCGCCTATCACGCCTCACTGAAACAACTGACCGCTTCTTCGCCATCGCTTCAAGAGCGCTTCCGTATACAACGCCAAGTCAGCGCCAGAGTTCGAGCCATCGCAGATCAACTAGGCCTGCGACAGTTGCCAAAAGACTCAGCTCATGCCTCCAACGGAATGACTGCTGTAAGCTTCGTTGTTCACCTTGAGTGAATACACCTGACACAGGTTGGATCAGGCGTATCTGCCAGATGACATCAAAGCGTCCGAGATCCTCCCCCGCCTATCTGCGCAAGGCGTTGTGGTAGCCGGTGGCTTGCTGGGGGACATCAAGGGTATGTCTCTTCCACAAATCCTGTAGTCCGATTGACTTAATACCGTCAACAACACCAGATAAATACATACGAATCGGGTTCGTGCCTCCACGTTCTTTGCAGCCGCTTAATTCCTGACTATTATACAGCCATATGGGTGTCACAGCTGCGAACTCCGCCCGTGGCGACATTGATGTAATTGAGAGGACTCTGAAGAAATCCATAACAGAGTTGAGAGCAGAGAAGGCCACAAAGTCGTCTGGTAGCTTTGTTGATGGTTTCTCGCCCGCACCTGCATCGGCATCTGCTAGTGAAAGGTAGAGCAAGGAAGGATCAGGCGTGTGCCTGTATTGTAGTGCAGTATACATATGGGAGAGCCATGTGCGAATATATTTTTGTTGGGCATCTTTGATCCGTCGTTGGTCGCGTTGCCCGCATCGGAATCCCGTATACCTGACCGTGAACATGCACCCGGAAATTGCGGTCGTCCGCATGTGATATTTGGGGGACTATGACCAGGAAGATGGTATAGACGACACGGGAAAGGATGGATTTAGAGAGGGCACAACGAGCGTGAACTTGGCTTCTTACCTTGAACGCCCCGGTAAGAGTCCGAAGAGCCAAGCGACGTGGGGAAGTGCACAATAGCCCTGAAGACAAACCAACGAAGTTGAGTTGCAGCGACATTTCATCCGGACCTCTGCTCGGACGTGTTTTGCGGTGTTATGTTGCCTGCTATATCTATCCCTCGGGCCATCCCCCAAGCCTTCCGAATTTCCTCCCATCGTATCCCCGCCTTTGCCTCCTTGATACATCAACGACCCCCAGCCCAAATCCAGGCCAGGACAATGACTACACGCGAAGAGTTCAAGCAGGTATGCGCGCTCCATCCTCATTCCGCATCCGCATCTTAATGCTGGAATAGGCACCCCATAAGTACGTGGTCCAGAATCGGAGATAGATCAATCATATCCCAACCCATAATTATAACCATTCTTGTATCGCAGATTGCTCGTGTAGGTATCTAACCCCTGAAAGAGCCTAATCCAATTTCCTCATATCATCTCAGAATCCCAGGGCCTATTGAAATCGCAGATGAGGTGCAGTTTAATTCAATACATCTGACGATTTAATATGGATCGACGTTACCTAGGTTCTGTTTGCCAATGCGCACCCATCCATGTCCCATGTCTCCCCAGCCTTCATTCCGGTGTTCGGTGATTGCATTCGCTTGACACGGTTTGTTTAGCTTTCCCTTCATCTCTGGCTAGTGCTTAGCCTTGGCAGAGAGGTTCTATTGACCAAGGATGGTCAACCTTTCCTAATCAGCGGTAGCGGTACGCTGGGATGGGATCAGGTGAGCACCAGAACATGGGCCCCTCGTGGATCGGTCATGATGAATATATGATTAAATAGGTTGCCGCAAATCTCGTTGAACCTGGCGAGAATGCATTGGTCCTACATAGTGGTTACTTTGGTGATAGCTTCGCGGATTGGTGAATGATGTCATACCACCAGGGATGGGTTGATACTCACAACCGGATATAGCCTTCAGACGTATGGCACCAAGGTCGACCAAGTCAAAGCACCAATTGGCGGCGCAGTGAAGCAGGACGAAATTGAAAAGGCATTGCAATCCAAGAAGTACAAAATCCTAACATTCACGCATGTTGATACCTCTACAGGTAAGGTTTAATGAGGGTGCCGCTAACCGTTTCTGATTTCCATTCTCCTAGCTGTCCTTTCCGATGCAAAAACTATTGCGGAGACAGTCAAGCGTGTATCCCCTGACACACTGGTACGCTACGTTTTGGTCTAGAATCGCTTTTGTCTGAACCCCGCCGCAGATAGTCATGGACGCTGTGTGCTCCGTGGCCAGCGAGGAAATACGAATGGACGACTGGGGCCTGGACGTCGTGCTAACGGCCAGCCAGAAGGGCTTGGGTGCTCCCCCAGGCCTGAGCATCCTTGTTGCCAGCCAGAGGGCCCTTCAAGTTCGTTTACTCCGAAAGATCAGACCCTTCACTTTTACTGATCTCCAAATAGGTTTTTGAGACGAGATCAACACCTGTCACTTCGTATTACGCCAGCTGGAAGAAGTACGTTAGGCCTCGTTCGCATACAATCGCCACATTCATAAAATCTCCAGGTGGCTTCCAATTATGAAAGCATACGAGAGTGGCACAGCGGCATACTTCGCCACCCCTCCCGTGAATCTCATCTATGCTTATCACCAATCACTACAGTTGATCCTCCGATCTGACGTTTCTCTCGAAGAACGACTCAAACTCCACCGACAGGCAAGCCAACGTGTCAAGGATGCTGCCACAGCCCTCGGCCTTAAGCAAGTGCCCCTCGACCCTGCCTATTCAGCGAACGGGATGACCGCTGTACGTTGGCCCATTATACTTGCTGCTTTGAGGCTGATTTCTCTCCGCTTGCCAAACCTTTCTCGTCCCTGGCTCGATCACCACCTATCCAGCTGTGGTACCCTGAAGGATTGGGTGCGGCCGACTTATTACCATGTCTCGCGAAACGGGGACTCGTCGTTGCGGGAGGGTTACATACTGCTATCAAAGGTTCGTCATGGCGTCGTAATATTCTTTCTCAATGAGCTCATCGGCATCCCCCTTCAGACAAATACTTCCGAATTGGGTAGGTTCTAACTACCGTCTAGCAGAACCGGAGGAGTTGTTCTAACGTGTTTCTACTTGATAGGCATATGGGTATCACTGCGGTTGACGGCCAGCGCGGAGATGTGACAACCATCATCAATGCACTAGAAGAGGTACTGGCAGAGGCACGTCAGAAGTAGCAGCCTGAGAACACGTCATGTGGATTTGGTCGTCGCAGGTCGTACATAATACTCAATCGACATTGCTATCCAGTAACACTATCGCAGGTGCATAAATAAGAGTATATATCCGTGATATATTATCCTTGAGTCCGACTCCCTTATATTGCGACCTCACGCCATTGTCCTTCACCGCCCATTCCTTCATACCACTCCTTTCCAGAAGTGGTTGGGCTGATGTAGCCGGCGCGGATCGTCCAATCGCCGAACCGTTCACCTTCGCGACGCTCAAGAGCATAACGCTTAATCATCGGCTCCAAGATGGCGAGGATTTCAGGTTCAGTGACAGTTTCTAAAGCGTTTGTCTATGAGCAATTCTTTAGTTCCTGTGTTCCAGTAGACGCACCTCTATAAATCTTATTAATGCGTTGTCCATAATAGCCTCCACCAAGGAGCATCGAGTAGGTTCCTGGGGCTTTGCCGACGAAGGCCACTTCTGCAATTCTTGGATTGAAGGAGTCAAAAGGAAAATACCGCCATGCAGACTCACCAGCAAGATATGGCCGGGCACAACCGTTAGGGCATCCAGTCATACGCATAACAATGGAATCATTTCGCAGACCGCTTGTCTCGCATATCTTCTCGACCTTATCAATGAGTATTGGGAGGTACTATGTACACAATTAGACAGTAATTGGTATCCATTCAAGGACGTGACTTACGCGCTCGGATTCAGCCATAGCAAGACCTGAATCAAAGTCAGTAGTTGGCAATAGCAACCAAATTTAAGCGCACCGCAAGTAGGGAAGGCAACACAAGCCGAAGAAGAAAGCCTCAACCCAGAGTGAGACAAATTGTCCATCTTATATTTGGCCAACAGGTCCTTGATTTGTGGCAGGTCTTGGGTGTCGATATCGGAGATCAGGAGGTGTTGGTTAGCTGTTAATCTAAACGTTCCTTTGTGGATTTTGGCAATTTCTCTGAGACCGATCTTGAAGTCCCGCCCAGGTTCGTCCTGAATCCGCCCGTTTTCGATGAACATAGTAAAGTGGTGCTTGCCATCTTCGCCCGTGTGCCAACCGAAGTCGTCAATGTTACGGTCGAAGCTATAAGGACGCGCGAGTTGCAAGGAAAAGCCCAGGCGCTTTTCTACTTCAGCCTTGAATACATCCAAGCCCATTCTATCGATGGTATACTTTAGGCGAGCATTCTGCCAAGCTAGTGAGCGTCGGTACAGAGTGCATATCCAAAATCCAACTTCACCTTACGACTGTGAAAGGATGAAGGTTAAACCAGAATTGAAGACGCATCAAGGAGAGAGGAACTCACTCGGCACGGTTTCCATTGTCACGCTGGGTGAGCATAACAGCCTCAGCAACATATTTGGCTTGTTCGGGTGTGCAGAAACCAAGGATATCGCCGATGCGAGGATAGGTCTTCTTGTTACCATGTGTCACACCCATCCCACCTCCCGCAGTGACGTTGAAACCGGATAAGGTTCCATCCTCTGCAACAATAGCGATATATCCCAAGTCATTCGCGAAAACATCAACATCGTTTGTAGGTGGGACAGCGATAGCAATTTTGAACTATGGAATAAAGATCAGCATTGGCACATTCACACTACTTCATGCTCACTTTACGAGGAAGGTAGAACTCGCCATAAAGCGGCTCAAAGTCCTTGACGGCGTCACCAGCAACCATTTTCTTATCGAGCCAAATTTCGTGATAAGCCGTTGTTCGGGGAATGAGGTGACTGCTAACAGTTTTGGCGATCTCGTACACTTGGGCATGTAACTTGGACAGCGTTGGAATGGAAGAGCAGATGACATTTCTAGCAATCAGCAATGTCAGAGACTTCAAGACAATTGCAAATAGTAACAAATTTACCGATTAACATCACCGCAAGCAGCAAGAGTGTCTAACAAGACGCGATTGATATCCTGAATGGCCGACTTGAGGTGTCGCTTAATAACACCGTGGAACTGGAATGTCTGCCTCGTTGTAATCTTGAATGTGCCGGATCCGTGCTCGCTAGCGATTTGGTCCATTTGCAACCACTGCGTGGGTGTACAAACGCCACCAGGCATCCTAACACGGATCATGAAGCTATATGCGGGCTCAACACCTTGAGCTTGTCTCTCGTCTCGGATATCCCGGTCGTCTTGCTGGTAAATGCCGTGAAACTTTGTCAACTGCGTGTCTGAAGCAGCCAACGCTCCGGTAGAGTCGTCAGCCAGTCCTTCGGCGATAGTTCCACGTAGGTATTGAGAGGCGGCTTTGATGTGCTCGTTAGTGATTGGGTCAGGCTCCGCCTCAGTGACTTCCACGGAATCGACACCAAGCGCCTTCCACACCAATGGCTCCCAGAGTTGATAGCCAGTCTGGGGACCGTCTGCATCCTGGTCGTCACCAAGTCCAAGCGGCACGAACGGCTCAGCGCCTAGCTTCTGCAACCGGGCATCCAGGTCCTTTCCTGCCTTATTGTAGTATTGCGCATCTTCTGGTCGTGGCCAATAATGACTATCACCCATACCGAAGACAGAATACTTTAGCTTGGACAGGAACGATTCGCCTTTCGCAACGGCGGCATTTAGAGTCTTGAAGAAATTCCTTCCATTCTGAGGTGGTTCACCTTGCCCAGCAACGGAGGTAACAAAGGCGACATATTCCTCCTTGGCAAGGCTCTCCAATGGCACTGTGTCCAACGCCGCTACGGTGACAGACAGCCCTCGTGCCTTGCCACGATTGGCCAATCGTTTAGCCACCTTCTCAGCTGCGCCACCGTCTGAAGCATACAGCACAAGGAGAGGAGGTGCGTCCAAGTTCGTTAGCAGGTCGTTGAAAGCCTTCTTAGCTTTGTTGCGTCTTGCTTCCTTGATGCTTTCGCCCAGACTGCTAACTATCTCCGAAGCGATTTCGGGTTTGGAACGGACAAGTTGGGAAAGGTGGTTCTGTCTATCGAGAAATTGCTTGAGTTCGTTCTTAATAGCGTCCGAATCCAGAGAGAAGGGCTCCTTGCCTTGAGCCTCTTTGCTCGGGTCCCAGCGGTACAGTGGCCAATAACCAGCGTCTACAGCAAGCTTCGTCTCCTTCAGCAATTCGAGAGCGGGGGCATTTTCATCGTGGTATGGCAAGTAGGCAAGGACCACACTAGGGCCCTGATACCTATCAGCCTCCACGAGGGCCTGCAGGACTTGGGAGTAGGATGAATAGACGGCGACGCTAGCAACAAACACGTTTCCGTAGTTCATAGCGTATAGACCGACGTCTTGTTTTCTTCTATGAGGGTCTGCCGAGCTACGGGCCGTGTAGGGTGTGCTGTCAATGATCAAGATATTGATATCGAGCCCAGATGCTATTGCGTGATGAAGCCCGGACGAACCCAAATCATACGACCAGGCATCGGAACCGATAATCCAGCGCGACAGGACGGGGAAATGAGATTTGAGAGAGAGAATACGTTGCGCAGCTGAGTGTTGAGATGGAGTAGCCTCAAGATGGCGAACAATATTATCACCAAGAGTGCGACTTTTGAGGGTATCATCCTTCCCTGCAACCCACTTGCTCAAGAGGACATGGAGCTCGGAATCAGCAGCACCAGAAAGCAACAGTTCCTTGACGGCAGCAATCAACTCGGCTCGCCGTTCCAAATGGGCACGGGCACGACCTAACGCAAATTCGGGGCTGGTGGCTGCCGCGCCCTGCGTTGCTGTAAGCGCCGGTGAATTGACGATATCTAAACGCTCGTTGAAGAGATGGGACAGAATCTTCGTATATGCATATTCGTGCTTGGGAACCGCTGCGGCGGAGGGACTGGCCGCTGGGCTAGGGGGTGCAATCGAACCGAGTTGCAGGCGAGTGGAAACAGGTGCATTGGCGGCACCCTGGACGAACTTGGTTAAAGTGGCTGCATTAATTTGTCCGAGATCTCCCAGCTCAGCTGTATTAATAGCAACCTGAAAGTCGGGAGCATGCTGTTGAAGGGTGTTGACTATTTCTAAGTATAGGGGTGTCCATTTCGTCGACCATCGATGAACTTGCTCAAGGACGATGACACGGGAAACGGAGGAAGGTATGTTCGCGACTAATCGCGATCCAGGAAGGGGCTTGATTAAAGAAGGTAGGACGAAACCTACACCGTCCGCCTGCAGAGAAATATTGTCCCGACCCAGAAGGAACAACAATGTATGGGGTTCAGGGGACCCGCGATGGGAAATAGCATGAAGAGGGCGCTTTGTTAATGCCAGAACCTCCAAAGCAACAGATTCATAAATATGGTAGAGTGCTTCTGTAGAATCGCCGATGGAACCTGTGTGACCATTGGCGTGGCCATCTTTTATATCGTTCGGCACGCTGTTTGTATGCTGAGTGGAGTGTCCGTTTTCCAGTATTTTAGGGGGAGGGGCGTAAATGAATGGGGCAATTTCGCTTTGGGCGATTTCGACCAACGAATCGTCGGACACACTCTTATAAAAAGCGTGAATAACAGGCTGCTTAGCAGTACGTGCCAGCCTGGATGCCAATAGCGCATTATCGTGGGCCTGTTGCAAGGTTGAAGAGAGCAGGAAGAACGGGACGGCGGGCCGGAGAAGTAACACGTCTGTGAGATCATCTTGGATGGCGACGTGTAGCACAAGGGGTGACGCTGCTAGCTCTGATAGATGAAGGATGAGACGTGTCAGGACCTGGGTGCTCGAGGTTGCTGTAAAGGATACAAGATTTGTGCTTGCATTGCGTTGAATCACAGCTCCGGCATCCGCGCCAAATGGGACCAAGACAACTCTTGGTTGGTGTGAGGCATTTGTCAGAGCAGCGAACGTATTGCTGAACGCAGAAGCAGCCGGCCGAGGAGGTTGGGAATCAACAAGAACATCTGAGGCAAGGTATGCAACCCTGGCTACTGCCTGAACGGGTGTCGGGGTCATCCTGGACAGTACGAGTGGGTGTGAGGACGGGAAGCAAGGCAAAGCGACATACCTGGAGTGGGAGTGGTTATGAGATGGGTGTCGGTGGTAGATCCAGGACCATTATAAGTTCGTAAAATGCCGTTCCGCTAAGTCATTAATCATTCCTCCAAAGCACCTCATCCATTTGTCGGTGTTTGCACCAAATTGAAAATCAAACCCGCAATCTCATATACACCCCTTTCTATTGGCTTGTCCTTCTAATATCCCTCGATCTCAACAACACCATACAATCCTCCTCATCTGCCCCTCTTTCTCCTTCATTTTCTCCTTCGTTTCCCCCTCATCTTGCTTTGTTTCGCTTCTCTCTCCTCTTTCGCAGACCCTGTCCAACGATGGCGTGTGCGGGTGGCGTGTTGCCTAGCATGTCAATTTTATCCGCGAATTCGGAATTCATTCATATGATCCAATGACACCATCATCTACCACGCCCTAAATCCATCCTAGTTTACTGTGGCTTCACACAACCAACCGAAATCCTTGCTATTCTTCCCGTGCCTAGACTCTTCATCGTCTTCGCCATTGCCGTGGGGCCCCGATGCACAAAGCCAGTGTGTGCGTCTGCAGCAGTTTGCCTACCTTAGAATCTGCGCCAAGTCAATTTGAGTGACAGAGAAGTCGAGCATAGTATCACGCCATTGCCGGGTACAACCGTTGTGCGTACTACTAATAGCCTGGTCCATCTCCGCGATGATCCTACAATCTGCTCTATCCGGCGAACTTGGCGGCTGGGACCGGGATGGCAGAGATCGTCATTCCAACTGTGAGCTTATGTATCTGCTTTTTCAGTGTGTGCATACCAAGGCGCTGACCCACACAACTACCGCCGCTGAGTAACTTGTAAACGATCCTGGCGAAAGGGAGCCGTGAACAGGTTCCATCCACAGGCACGATATGACATTGGGCTGATTTCCTGTCCCAACCTTCATCCTGCCCCTGTATGGGCCATCTACCTGGTGCTGTCCCCACCAAAGTGGACGAATGTTGCATGTGGAAATTTGGTGGCTTTTTTCAGCCCTTGTCAGGTTCTTTGATGGACAGAAACACAGCACTCTGGTCCTAAGGAGTTCGGCGAATAATGCGAATTCTATTCGACCGGCATTCCATTCTAGAACACCCTCATTCTGATCAGCAAGGGTTACTCCTCGGCCTCGGCTAAACTCCCTTTTCATGTATGCTTCTTTCTGAATGCGTTATTTGTCTACTATAAAATGTCGGCTGGGGTACTCGAAAAGGTCCTCATAATCCTTGTCAGGATGCTGAAAAGCTTGATATCGAAGGGATGCTTAGCCATGGGCTACGACGGGACTATTAACACGTCGTTACTACGATGTTACAACGGACTTCACTCCAGTAATTGGACGTGCCAACTAGTGCATATATGGTTAACAACATCCACCGTCAAATGACAACAGAAAGTTAACAAGTCGTGCGAGTGGCATGGTTGGGGCATACAAGCATTTCAAGCCAGGTGACCCCTCATATGATCATACTGAATACTAGAAGTATGTTATCAGCCTTCAATCCCCAAACCTTTCATTTTGTCAACCCACAAATGCATAGTGGTAGGCAAAGAATTCTTTGTGCCCCGTAAGTTGAGCTCTTGTGCTGAGGTGTAGTGCGATAACAGCTCTCCTAATCATAATTCCTCGTGTTCTCCCGAAATGCAGATTGCCGGAGCCCGTTATTCTATCATTGGAGATAGCTATGACTCCTTTTTGACTAAGAAAGTGGGTACCGTACCAAAATGACGACTTGCGACTCCAACTACTGGTTGGTATCAAGCGGTAGGTACCCTCCATTATTGCAATTGGTGAATCACGCACTACGGGTTCACGAGGCCCTTGATCTCTCGATCCCAACCAACCATATATTGGCCCCGATTATTGAGCTTCACGGATTGCAGTCCAGATTGCAGCCACGTTGATGTCAGCATACTGTCAACACTCGATATTCTATCATACTTCCTTCCACTTTAGTCTTCGTGCATCTGGCTATCACGATCTGCTAGATGTCATACCCCATTGTTGTGTCCATATTTCACTACTGGTTCCTTGGCACACGATACTATCAAGATCCGAGGTGTGACACGATTGCACTTTATGGCATGTTTCGGTGCCTACACCTTGGATTGTAACCCTCCCTCTGACTCGAAAATTTTGCAATTCAAGACACGAACGTTTGTGACTCGCGACCCTCCTGGCTCCCTTTAATTTTACGTTTTTAATATGTAGAGCAAACCCCACCGTCTAATCTCTCAGGGTCGATTCACTTTTGTACGAAATTTCTGATCTAGGTGAAAAAGTTTGGCATGACATCACAATACGTCCGATTCGCAATATTGAAATTTCAATTCAAGCGCGGTACAGTCCAACTGATGTCGAATAATCTAAGCGTATCCGATGTTACCGCTGGGTGTGATGACGCTTCTGATGCACGTACAGACATGAAACAATGGTATGATACTCTGCATCAAACATGCGTTGTTTGTAGATGAGATTCTCGTTCTCCTTTCCCTCATTGGGCTTCCACTGCTCGCACTAGCAGCAATCCGGGCTTGTGGCGACGTCGATAGTCTCAAGCTTTTGGTGTAACGTAGCTACTGGCCCTCTAAAGCCTTTTTCTGGGCTTGAATTCAAAAGTACACGTTGCGTGTTTAGTCAGACCATCCGACTGCGGGTGGGAGGGGGTAGTTTGGAATTCCAAGTCGCAACGTCGTGTCAAGGATACAGCACCTCGTGGCCCATGGTACTTATTGCCGTGGGGGGGTTCTTCTCTTAGATACGGATACGATATATCCGGTGGCTGCAATCATTTTTACTCTTCTCGAAAAGACGGCTGGTGTGTATGGTCACTGCATGCACATCATAAGACATGTCGGTGCCAGTGGTGGGGATTGCTATAATGTTATCTCACCCGCGTCCGTTACTGTGGCTGTCACTGTACTCCTATCAGTTCTCACCCTTGAACTTAGGGCTTACAGGCCCGGGGTCTCTCGCAAGGCGATAAGATTTAGATGATAGGCTTGATCGGGTCAACGCACTCGACTACTAGAATCCGTAAAGTATACATGACGTGGCTTAATTATGGTTATTGAGTCCTATTGTAGCCTACGAAGCATGGAAACAGCATGCCCGGGGGACAACAGTATTTACTTTTAGGCCGGAAGTCGTAATCGTCTCAAGATTGATTGGCGCGTGAAAATCGTCTCGGAATTTAGAATGGTACACATGGTGCACAATGGGAAAAAAATGGTACAAAGAAAAACTGACGAAAATGATCAAAACCAACTTTGGGGGTATAGAATATATGTGCGGAAATAAACTACATAGCAATAGTGAGAAGTACCTCATAAATTTGCTCCGAAACCCCAACGTGACAGAAGGCAAGAAGAATGGAATCGAGAGCGACCTGGGCGTAACCACGAAGAAGCACAGAAAAATTCTGGCAAGATTATGAAAAATGTAAATCACGTTGATCCTAGAACTGCTTGTGGTGGATACGTATGTTGGCGTCGTGGCTATGCTTTATGGAAGCAGTTGGCGAGGGCGCGGGCGGTGTAGCCGACGCGAAAGGTTTACCCCTCTTTTTCTTCAATATATCAGCCAATTCTGGCGTACGAGATGTCTGCCTGGATGGAACGAGCATCGGCGGTGAATGTGATTCTGAAGGGCTGGTTATAGGCATACTGGATCCAATGCTATGAATAGGGTATAGGTCGCTGGATATAGCGCTAGGAGTGCTACTTCCGGTGCTTGAAGGCGTTTGTGGGAGAACGCTAGCCAACGGGGGCTGGTAAACAGATCCTGATGGGGACAGAGTAGCAGCCTGGGCTAGGTGCCCCGGGACTGCATCTCCCACCCTACTCAGGCTCTTGACATGAGGTTCCCCTCCGAAATCTCCGTCGTTAACGATGGTACGTGGTGAGGACGGATGGAGGGTTGGCATGCCAGTAGATAATGGGGGTGGCGCCGTAGGGAGGACCTCAACACAACTAGTAAAGGGGTGGGTCGCAAACGGATCGAAATTTTCGAGCGTAGGGCTCGAACGACTTTGTGGCCGTGCTGAAGACATTGGACAGGGCGTTAATAGGGGGATTGGACTGCAGGGCATTTATACATCCTGCGTAGGTTAGGATTCCCCGCTCTCCTTATCTTCACCTTCTGCTCGTCAATAGTTGACGATTTGAAGGGTGAAAACGAAGGCAGAAAATTAATCTCGGAGTGAACGTGGTTGAGATATCCAAGACATAACTCGCTTCCCGCACAAGGCAATCACGCTGTGTGGAAGCAGGCAATGCCGGCAGTGGCCACAGTGCGCAAATGGACGCGATAGACGACAGGTGTTAGACGGTGCTGATACCCATGAGTGGCGATGCGAAGGTGAAGTATGGACTAGATACTCTCATCCTAAAATAGGACCTGGGTGCGACTGGACGTGAGGGATTGCCTAGGCGCATATACTCAACGTACGTATAACGCTGTATGTGATCTGCATGGAGAAAGCAGACGACCGGGTGGTTTCACCGAAGATATTGTATGTCTGCAAAGGTGAAATCGGCATCTTTCCGCCGCAATTTTGGCGTCATGAGAGGTGACGTAGGGTTGGCTGTGGCTTATCCTTATCTTAATCGCAATCTCTCATCATGAGCAACTACCCCTCGGTGAGTGGAGTGGACTAGATTGCATCATATCAGTACGGGTGACTGACGACGAAACGCGCACTGTCTTGGCAGTTGGAGGAACTGGTCAAGGAGCACAAAGAGCTGGTCTTTCGCAGATTCACAGCCGAAACTGCGTGGACACTTGGATGCATCTTGCGAGAAGTTGCACTAGAGGTCAC
The DNA here is from genome assembly GCA_000349905.1 of Volvariella volvacea V23. NCBI lineage: Eukaryota > Fungi > Basidiomycota > Agaricomycetes > Agaricales > Pluteaceae > Volvariella > Volvariella volvacea. The sequence continues at coordinate 1,420,249 of KB722739.1, read as the reverse complement.
TGGCCAGAGTGGGCTGGAGAATCCAGTCGCAATCCGAATTATCCACACCAAC
>KB722739.1:1252761-1420097 GCA_000349905.1 Volvariella volvacea V23 | reverse complement strand
GGACAGATATTGTTCAGCACATTCACGCGCACAGGGACGATCGGAGATGCAGAAAGCTGGCTGAAGCGCAAGGCAGCAACTGTGTTTCGATGGGGGACAAGCTCTCTCTACGTAGGAAGCAAAATTCGAGCCAAAGGCGGACGAGGAAAGCTCGTGAGCGAGGACACGGTGGCAGACGACAGGGAGTATGCGTGTCATGGGGGCGGATTCCCAGTTCGCGTGGAGGGGGTAGAAGGCGTGATTGCAGCGGTAGTTATCAGTGGGCTGCCAGAGACGGAGGATCACAGGATTGCGGTGGAGGGGATACGCAGATATGTTGGGACAGAGAGTGTGGAGAAATAGGCGGGATAGATTAGATTGCACCCTGGAACGAGGCAGCAGCAGATCGCTGGAGCATCTTTGCCAGATTCGAGGCTGGTGTCTGCCAACTCAGCGTCAGGAACGCAATCGGTCCGACTCAAATGGATCGCATGACCTGCTAAGTCCGCCCAGCAGCTGTGTAACCACCGCCCCATAATAGGAAATGTGCATCTGTTTTTCACAAATTGTGGTGAATTGTGTTTTTCCCGGAATCTGAAAATTGAAGCAGGAGTGGAAATTGGTAGACTGCATCGACACTCATCTCTCGCGTTTAGCCAACCTGGATTTATTCCTCTCTCCATGTTTAATTCCCGAACAAAATGTCCCAAAATCGTTTTTCTCGTGAGTCTCCTCCCTCCCGATATCTTCTGTCCCTCCTCCTCCCATCCGCCTTCGTCACGCGACGTCCCTGCTCCTCCTCCCCCCCGTCCTCCCAATCGTTCCTTCTCTCCTTCTCTCTCGTCTGGACGCTAACATGGCGTGTGCAGTGCCGCTCAGCCTCTCCAAACAGCTGTCCATCTCCCGCCCTCATACCATAGGCGTCGTCGCCAGCCCAGTTCATCAGGACACTGGCGACGACGACGACAACGACATCTGTCCTGTCTGCGATGGCGAATGCACTTGTCACATCACCCATCAACCGCCTCTCGTTCATCACCAATCGCACCCCCCTCTCTTTTCTTCAGCTGGTGTTTCGACTACATCTGCTGCTGCTCATGCACAGCATGTATTTACCACAATGCCTGCCAAATCAAAACAAAAGCTGCCCACTCTCAAGATCAAGCTCACTGTCCCTCCCAATCTACTCGGAAGCAGACGAGGACCCACTGCCAACTCCAATGGTTCAGCGACTGCCAGCCAGCTTCGCGATCCATCATCTTCACCACCAAACTCGCCAACTCCCCTTCCCTCAAACCACCAATACGCGAAATCTACCTCCATTACAAAACGCAGAGGTCGTCCCCCAAAATCGGTGTCTGCCGCCCGCCAAATCTCTGCCGTCAACGCACCTACCTCTCATCGTCCACATGTCCCGGTCACGTTGTCATCGATGTCACTCCCATCTCGATCAGTCACACGCCACCCAAACCGTAAACCTGGCACCAAGCAAAAAACACGATCATCCGTTTCAAGGCTCACTTCCCTCAAAGCCTCCAATCTCAAGCGCGTGCCTTCGCGGCGCAAGCCACACTATGCCGACTCCTCTGACGACGACACGGACTCGTCCTCAGAGTTGAGTCAAATCGACGATGACACAGAGTCTGGCCAATTCCCGACCTTTGTGTCTGCCTCAGCCCTTTCGTCCCTGGATGATTCGCCATCCTCTCGCTCCTCAGGGTCGTCCTTGTCCTCCCCCAGCTCATCAGACTCCTCAGAACCCTCAGACTTTGAAACTGACGCATCAATCGAAGCGGAGGAAGAGAGTTTTATCCTTGCACAAGAGTCTCGTGGCCACGACAAGGCTCGCATACGCCGCGAGCTACTAGGCGAGGACGCTCACCGAAGAAGGGATGCCCACCACAACGACTGGGTAATCAGGCCGAGGAAGCGCAGCGTGGGCCTCAGCGATGTGGAGATGGATGCCGACAGCGACGCTACTGAAGAGGCAGTGGGCCACGAGGAGCAAGATGAGGAAGATTGCGCAGAGGACGATGAAGAAGAGACAGATGATCGAAGCACCAGCCGGGGCTTTGCCAGTCTGGTTACCGGCTGGTCAGAAGACGAGGAATCTAGTTTCGACGCTGATCTCTTCTTCGCCAACTTGTCTTCGGATAGCACTGATGACAATTCCTCGTCGCTTTCAGATGATGAAGGCGGGGAGGATGGCGATCAGTCCGATCTGGATACAATGTCGTCCGAAGCTGCCTTATCTGGTTTCTTACCCCCACGCGAGAATCTTCCCTTCGAGGTAACCGAGGGCTGGGATGGGCGCATTATCTTTACTAATGGCCTTAGCGACAATCAAGGATTGACTGATCTCAACCTCGAGATCGAGGCTGCTCAATTATTTGTTCAAGCGGCGCCTTCACCTTCCCCAGATACAGACGTTGAAATGGCCACCGAAGTGGATGAGGACGGTTATGAACAGGACGAAGATGAAGGTGAAGGCGACACTACGGACGAAGAGCTCGTCGGTGAAGATGACCTTCCCAATGAACGCGCCATGCGACTATTCCACCTTCCATTCAGTGTTTCTGCCATTGACCCCATGTCGACCATGAGTCCAGCAGCTAGTCCAAGCCCTCGTGACCGTAAGCCATTTGGCTCCCCGAAACCTGGCGACATTCTGGCAGGGAAAACTTTCTGGGATTCTGATGGGGAAGCTGCAGATGACACAACTCACAGTCAGCGTTCCTCCTCCTCGCATGCCGGTTTGCCACGCACCGGTGTATTTGAAGGGAACCCTGATGTTCATCAAGTGATTATCGATGGTGTCAACAAAAATATCCCCTCCCCGCATCCTCGGTTCCCTGGTAGAGGCCGGACAATCACTCGGTCCGCTCGTAATAACGTAAGTTTATTGTTCATGGCAGTCTGCCCACTTTGATGCTCAATGCGTTTCTCCAGGGTGACAATCACCAACGTAGACAGCCCTCTAAGTTGTCTATCGTGACGTCACCTGGGTTTGACCTTATGTCACCCTCAGACGTTGGAGTCACATCCCCAGTGTTCCCTGCAGAGCCCATAGACTTAGATGATGTCTTAGAAGCCTCGTTCTTGGATTCAGATCCGTTCGATACCCAGGATGGTGCTTCGAGCACAACCTTTGGTAACCGCAATGACGGTGCTGAGGATGGTAACACCACCAGCACCAGCTTCTTGAATGAGAACGAATCACGGAAGCTAGAAAGTACCCCTAATCGATGGGACCACATCTCTGTTGGCGGCTTTAGGAACAGCCGCGAGTCCGGGAGCATCACGGACTCTCCGTCGTGGACGCCGGGCGCTGCTACAACGAATTACGAAAGCATGATGAAGCCAAGTCCCCTCAGCCCGATGCTGTGGCAAAATAAGCCGACAGGGAAGAAGGCTAAAAGGAAACACATCATCTCCCCCGTCATATTACCTTTACACGACGAGGACGAGTGCACTCCGACCAGTACCCCCACCGTCACACCATTATCAACGCCTGTACCGTTCTCAAAAAAGCAAAACCACAACTACAACCACAACGGCAAGACGAGGAGGGAGTTGAGAAGAGAGAGAAAGTTGAAGCGGAAAAGTTATGGCCCAACGCATCACCACCATCAGCATTATCAACACCATCATCACCACCACTATCCAAACACAAAATCCCGTTGCACGGCTTCAGTGCAACGAAACTACTCTAGCTCTTCCTCGATTCCTTCACTGAACATATAATTATCCTATTCATTCCCCGACGCCTCACTCGCCTATTTTTTTTTTTTGCTCGCTCTTCCCCGTTTTGATTTTCTATTGTCCTTGCGTCTTTTTATTCTTCCTTGTGTTGTCCTCACCAACATTCATATGTTGTTGTATTGATCGCCTGCCTTATTAGCTCTGTTCCACTATAACGCCAAACCTGCCCCTCCCACATCAGTTTCCCTTCCATGACGTGCTCCCCTCTTCCTTCCCAATCTGCTTGTCCATCGCCTCATTTCAGCCTGGTGTATTTGTGCTCGTCATTCCCGGTCCCCTCTATTCTGTTTTCATTCTGCATCCCTCGACTGCATCGCATGCCTCCCCAAACCATCAACGACCTTAAAACTATTACGAGGATGGGGATCTCCATCCTTTACTCGCATACGTATCCTTTCTATTGCAATTTCCTTATTCCATCCATTATTGTCCCAAGTCATTTTTCTCCCATTGATAACCAAAAATGCGCTGTATGCGCACTCCCTCTAGGAGTATCGAACGATACTCTGATACTCTGATACTATGCCTGCCACCATGCCCACCACTCCACTCCCATGTCTATTCTACTTAAACGTAACATCATCGTTTTCTTCATTGTCAAAATTACTTTCCATTCCATATGTATCAAGTGCATCCCCATGAACTCCTGCACGCCTTTTTGTGCTCACTTCGTTTCCTTTCGTACTAGCTATATATAACCAGCAACTTTTCATGATTATCATCATTATTCTTGTCTTCTGTCGTACCCCCCAAAGTAGTGCGTATACCGTATACGAGTCCATTTGTACATAGGTGGATGTTGTAATAAAAGTAGGACGTATACGAATGCCTAGATGAGAAAAGGAGTCCATGAGTTCAGTTGGAGATTGTTCTTGTTTGAAACCAAAGAAAATGCGCGACAGAGCCAAACGCGTTGAACGCGGCTGGTATTAGCAGCTGACACAATCTCGCATCTAATTGCCTTTAAATACACAGGCTGTGGCAAACGCAATCAATCGCCCATGAGCACGCCCATCGGAGCCACGCAAGCCAAGGACAGGCTATATGCTCAGTTAGCGGGCACTTTGGTACGAATGACGCGTTCCATAAGCTATACTGCAGATCTTCTGGAGCAACTGCAAGTTGATTTGGACGCGATGCGGACGTTTGCAGGTCTAGATGCTGCGAGGTAAGCACCACACCCTCTTTTTATATAGTTTGTGGTGTGGGAGTATAACATGCGCCACTCTAGATTTATGGCCGTTGCGGCTGAGGTGAATGATGAGGCAGATTACGAGGAAGATGCGGATACCACACAGCGTTGACTACCTCCTGCTGTCTGGTAATGGCCGGCCGGCGACTGGCCTATTACCAGTCTTATATCGCTAGAGTGGGCTCATCGAGTTAGAGACACACTGTGTCGCAGTTGTAAGGTGGTATCATGCTATTGTACAATTGCAATATCGAATACGTGTAATTGTGCACAAGAAAATTACGTGATGCAGTAAGTGGTATATGTCTACGGTTAGAGTTCCAAGTTTTGGAATTGTTTCACCCAATGAGCAAGACGTTGTGAAGAGGCAAGATCATGGTGTTGAGGAAGTTCCTGCAGGATCGTTTGATAGCGGGATAGATAATCTGCACGCTCTTTGGTGTCGAGCGCCTAGTCAACAAAATGAGTGGCCTGTAAGATAGGGCATGTGCAACCTGACTTTTAAGTTCTCCTTAATTATTGAAAGCAACTTGATGCATAGTCCAACGAAGTCGATCTCTTTATCAGGTAAGGAATTTCCTAACGGTTGCAAGCGAAGCTGTTCATTTAAGTTTGACAGCATGCCTTGAAAGAGGTGAACGCTCCGCCACAAATCACTAAGACGAAGACATACTCGAAATGAGAGAGCTGCACATCCGTGGAAACGAGGACGAATTGTCAGCTGCCAGTTCTTCAACTTCAGGTGTTCCCTGAAAGGGGAATTGTTGGAAAACACCCATTGAGTACATCTGGGAAACATATTGGTGTTCGATGGTCATTTCTGGTGACACCAGAGATACAACCAACACTTCCATAAACTGCGCCTTATAGGGCTATGCACACTCAACCTACGCTAGTATTCTTTAAGTAAATGAACTCACAATGTACGCTGCAGGATCCAGTTCAAATAGTGTCTTCATCACACCTAAGTGGAGTCGTCGCGCCCATTTTGCGTCGAGATTTTCCCAAGCCTTACTACAAAGAACGAGCCAGCTGTCCCAAGTCTAGAGACATAGTTGAAGTATAGGTGGTGTACAGATTACGGGAGAACACACCGATTGCCCCTTGTTCCGAGCTAAGACGGCAACGGATGCAAGCCAACAAAATATCCATGCATCGGCCTCTTGTGCACGGGTACTAAATGAGTCTTGCCAGGGCGCTTCTCCGAATTCATGCAGAAATCGCCACATCGTCCAAGTTAAATTCGTGGCATTGATGGCATTGTACATCGCGTCTTCCTGCTGTTGGAAATTGGCTATTGGTGCTTGAATTGTCGAATTTTCCCCTGCTTCCCCAAAAGCAGCCAATACAGCAGGGTCGTTCATATCAATGTCAAAACTTCCGTAGTCCTCTTGGCTTTCCTGGTTGCTTTGGGGATTATTCACCTGTGGGCGTTGAGGTGGGGGCAAGGCAGAGACCCTTGCACTCAGAATAGGCTGTACCATATACCGCAACTGCAGTGCCGTACGCCGGCCAATCGGGAAGTTTGAACTTTTGAGTAACGATGTAAGGCTGACTGAACAACCAAATATCATAAAAGCGAGCAGTATGAATATACGAAGAACTTACGTAGCAATTGTGGGTCTGGATATCGGTGAGCATCGTGAAAGACTTGAGCAATGTGGCGGACTGCTCCGAACAACAGCTGTACAGCTAGGGATAATCGGTCTCGCTCAGCTGAAAGGCGTTTTGTACGCTCTGTTTGTTGTTCACCCGATTTGACTTTGGCAACCTGCTTGTATTCATCAGCTAATGTCACTGATATATCCTTAATCCAGTCAGTAATCTCGGTAATATTGAGTTTCCGGCTTAAGAGAAGAGTGGCGAAGTACATTATTCCTCTTAGGATAGCCCCACGGGTGGTATCATCAGCATTCGCAAAGTTGATGTATTGCCGGGCTTGTGATATACGGGAGATTGAGCTTGGATCAAGGTAGATGGAGATGGCAATTGCACTGAGACGATTGTAAAGCATAGAGAGGTCATGCAACGACGGAGGGCTAGCCTTCGAAAAAGAAAAGGCGCCAACGGGAATCGATAGTGAAAGCTGTTTGCGGACCTTCGGGGGCATCTCCTGTGATTCCGACGAGGGATCAGTACCCCGTGCGGCACGGACTATGAGCTTCCAGAAGAGCACCCAAGCAGTGTCCTGCTTCTGTTGATAATGGAAGAGTAAACTCCAGTCATTCAGGAGCATGAAGCTTGGATAGTCTGGCTTTTCGTGAAGGAGGTTTGCATAGCTCCTGCTCCGGAACACAATTCGGAGTTGGTCAAACAGGGGCGATGCTCCGTCCAGACTCCACTTCCAGGTGTGACAAAGGAGGTAGCAGCGTGAAATCACGAGAGCGACATACTCGTCCCGTTTCTTCAGGCTTGGGGCGGGGAGAACTTGGTCGGCATTGGGATCGGCCACAAGTCGGACCTTCTGTAGAACAGATGCAACAAAATTCCAGCTGGCTGGAAGCGTGCAGGTTGATGTTGTTATCCCATGCCTAGAAAATTGAGATAATGCGCAGAGACCGAAAATAATATACCATAGCTCTTCACTAAGGGCCAATGTGCTCATGCTGTCAAAATGTGGTAGATGAACCTCTTGAAGGAGGGTCCACACCAACGGTTCAGCTGCTCGAGGCGCTCGTTTGGCATCAAAATATCCTGTGGCGTGGAGAACAAACACCCATATTTCGACAGAGAACCGAGAGGCAGTCCTGCCATCCAAAGTTTGCTTCTTTAGGATTGGTTTCAGCGACCGTCGCAATCCAAATTGTAAAAGCTGATTGAACAAGGATGAGAGAGACAGGTGCAGGATATTGGTCTTTGGGTCGCCCTCAAATGGATTATCGCCAATTCTTGATAGTAAATCCACGATAAACAAAGACGGGAAAAGACCAATTTCGTCGACCGATGTATCGAGCCGCATGTCTTCAGTGCGCTCGTATAATCGAGCTGCTTCGTTGCGAGCTATTTTCCGTAGTGTTTCCCTTGCGGGCCCCTCCGCATGTGCTAGAAACCAGGAGAGGTGTCGACACAACGACTGGCCCGCCGACCGCCATTCTTGTCCATTAGCCGCTGTGTCTTGTGCTGGAAGGCTAGTCGAAAAAGCAAGTAATGCCTCGCAAAACTTGGGGATTGTCTCAGTGAAGGCAGGGCAATCACCATTAGCATCGAAGGAAAATCCGAAACCTGCATAGGGAGCAGGAGATGGTGCAACCCCAGTTGAGAGTACTTCGATCAGTTCATGTGTGTAGCCCCTGCCAAAAACTGCTGTATCCGCAAAGCTGATCCCAGAAGGAAGGAAAGGGACACCTAGGTCATGGGGGATGATGACGGATTCATGAGGATTAGACGGGGAAAGACTGCGAGAGTGATATACGTGCTGTCGAGGACTACGTGGGGGAGAGACAGAGGATTTCAGTGGCTTGTTGTTGGATAGTTTTTGATGCTTTCTTTCAGTGATAGTGATGGGCTTAGACACACGGGGCGCTCTTGGGAGTGGTTTTGGCTGAACAATTAATGGTGTTGCCCGGGCATGGGAGGCTAGAGTCGGCGCTAATCCCAGGAGGAAATGCTCGTCTGCAGGCATAACGCGCATTCTTGCAGCTCTGGTCGGACCAGAAGTAATATGCGTTGCACCCGATGTAAAGGTGTATAGTCCATTTTCTTTCCCTTTTATCCGGCGCTGCTTCTCCTTCTCTTTCCAGGTCAATCGTTTTGGTTCAAGCGGATCAGGGTCTTCAGAATTACTAGTTTCGCTTTGATTATTCTTGTCCACCGGGGCTCTTCCACCATTGCGAGCACTGATCGGGTGATGTGCCACCTCAGAAGACCGAGCTCTAGGTATACGTTCAAAATTCAATAGGGTTTGTCTCTCTGCGCCATACCTACGCCCGCCCTGGGTTATGACGTTCAGGCGTGATCGAGGATTTTTAGGTCGATTTGCCCGTTTTTGCTTCGTATGACCAACTATCCTTGTACGAGAGAGCATCCAATCAATTAGACTTTCTTCTCGGAAGGTGCGCGTATGACCAGGCTTTGGAATGGGATCATCAAGGTAAGCCTTCAACTCTTCATCGCCAATACCGTCCTCAGAACCGAGCCCGGAATCCGATCCACTTGATGAGTCGTCAGTCAGCTCTATGACTTCCTTGGGAAGGACCCTCCTGGCAGGAGATTCGCTAGCAGAGGGAATATGGGTTTCGGGCAATGTGAAGCCTTGTGGCAAGCGAGGAGAGGAGTTGAGTGGTGTGGCACGCTCATCACTGGAACTTTCGGAATCTCCACGAATTTCACGCAGATCAGGTGGGTTTTGTGCTCGCCTAAGTCTTGTTTGTCCAGGTTGCAGGGGTTCATTCTCATCGCTGTGGACAGAAACAGATCGCTCGGGCCGCCTGCGCAGATGGGAAGATCGAGTGCTTGCTCCAAGGAGCTTGTGGGCCATTGAAGCGGGCATCATCCGCTTGAGTATGCGTATGCGTCCTTGGAATGCGGGATCATCTGAAGCATCGCCACCATCTATCTCAGCAGGAACTCCAATATTGTCGTGATCACTGCTTTGGTTATGCGCTGATCCTGAAGAAAGACTGATGCTCCGAGTACGAGGAGGAGACATACTCCCAAACCGAGAACTGTGAATGATTCGTCGCTTTTGACTGGGATTGGTCTCGTGGACTGGTGTTCCTGAAGCGTGCTGAAGTTCTATAAGTCAAATGCGGGGTATAGATTATTGCAACGCACAACGTTAATGGGATCGTTCTCTTTACTCTCATCTTCTGATTCTGATTCACCGATTGGGAACTCCTTTACTGCATGCCTTCTTATGGGCTTATTTCTTGGGTTAGCCTGACGATGCGCTCGTAATTTGGCTTTGTGCATTGCTCTGGACTCCTTTCGCAACTGTCTGATGTCCTCATCAGTACTCGAGAGATCCTTTAGAGCGTCAGAGAATGCATATTTTGCACTGGTGGCAGATTCGCCTTCCTTTTCCTGACCGGTGGTACCCAAATCTTCTGCATCAACATCACCAGAGACCGCTTGCTCGTCATCTGGTTGATAGTCATCAGAGTTTTGGCTCTCATGCAGGCCCAGGTGGTGCATTCCGCGTATCTTAACCATAGCTTCGGGTGCGGATTTCAATGCGTGTGCATACTCTGCAAACTCGAGCGAGAATGGCTTGAGTTGACGAATTCCCCGCTGGCGAAGCGGGTACCTTGAATGCAGGACAGGATCGTCTTGCACTTCAGCAACCAGTGGTTCAGTCACCGAAGTTATGCCAACCAAAGATTGAGAGGCAACCCGGTTCCGTGACATTGTAAGGGTTTGAGTAGATTCGCGTATTAGGGTTTTCTCCTCAGGCGAGGCAACCAGTTTTGATTGTGTTGCATCACTTTCTGAGTATGATGCAAGTCGTTGTGACGCAGGAGGGGTCCTCGACCTGTGATTTATCATATGCGCATTGGGTTCAGTGGAGGGCGATGAGCTGACCAAGGGCGGAGAGGAGGTGGGGATATGGATACGCTCTCTATACATGTGAGGCTCAGTGACGTCGTTTTCTGAGGGTCTGCTAATGATAGTGGTGCCACTACGAGAAGGCGAACCGATAAGCAACAAAGGATCAACGGATTCTGACCGCCGCGAGGTAAACTGGCTTCCTTCAGGAGACGTTAGATACAGGGTATGTAGATACAAGTACCTTGTCAGAAATAGATGTATCGCTTGGAGGGTGCGCCTCTGAATCGAATAGGTCAGTGAGTGTGTCTTTCTGCGTGCCTGTAGAACATGGGAGTTGGACATATAAAGCTTCATCCTCAGGTAGTTGGATATCCTGCCCGTCTTGGTTATGGATGGTGGCTGGATGGTGGGATTCGGGATGTGGGCTCCCTTCTCTCCTGGAAATTGGAGCCGTACGAGAGACCTGAGAGGAGAAGAGGCCGATTGGAGCGCGTGGCCAGCTATCATTGGGTATGTGATACCTCTGTCGCCGATCAGTCGACGCAAATTCTCCCAGTACAATGGAATACCTTCTGTCGTTTTCGCGGAGATGGATTGCCATCATGAGGAGGAGATGCGTGCGTAAAGTCAGAGGAAAGTCGCTTCAATGCGTAGAGCTCTTCAAGCTCCTCAACGTCGGATGTTTCGACAAACTCATCGTCGTCCATGCTGAGTTGCTGAATGAATTCCCCAGCCTACATGCAAGTGACCATCACAAAATTCGCGATCACGTGACGTGACTCCGACGCGCTAATTATTGCCGGGTACGATGGAGAGCAAATTATATTGTGGGGTATATGACAATGTATACAAATCAGTCCATAGCGAATATACTTAACCATCAGGCGCTGAGGGTCCAACCTGGATGGTAAGCTCCTCTAAATTAGGTATTCTTTGTCGCAGCAAGCTATCCACGCGCTCAACGACGCGGTCGATTCTCGCATATGTCGTGCGTTGACTGGAATGTGGACCGGCGGAATCATAATTAGCGGCCGAAGGGGCGAGTTGTAAGTGGATGGAACCAATCAAACTACTAGCGTCCTTGGGCCAAAATCTGGCGTTGGAGTACGATGACAAACCCTCAACCGAGGAGAGCTGTAGGTGATCAGCATAGATAGGCAAGAAATTGCAAATGTGGACCCACCTCTAACAGTGCGCGTTGAATCACATCCTCGTGTCCTGATACATCCAGACATAGCACCTTGCCTGTATCTAGCACAAGAGGGATAACACTAGCCGCTATTAGAACGGCAATGAACAATGACGCGATAGGATCAAATCCTGTCCATTCGTAGAATTGAATCAGGAGCGTGGATATTATCACTCCAACAGAGCCCAAGGTATCCTAAGGTATGTGAACAATAGGTTTGGGTTACTAACACAAAAACTTACAGCCATTACATGCAAAAATACGCCTCGCATGTTGTGGCTATGCCCTTCATGGGAGGGAACATGGGCATGATTATGAGCATTGGGTGCGTGCTCAGCTTCATGGTGTTTTGCGAAGTGATCGTCGTGACCAAAACTGTATGAAGGTGTAAGCGGCGTTTCTGCCTCTTGAAGGTCTTGAAGGTGTGCCAAATGGGGCGAAGCAAGAGGTTTCAACGGTTGGTCATGACCTGTCAAGATTGCTGGACCACGGAATTGACGCTTCCCACTGCTCCCAGGGGCTTTGGAAAAATGAGCAAGGACAGGTGCCTGAGATTGAGAGGGGGAATGCCTGTGGGAATGAGTCTGTTTTGAGGAAATCTCTGGTGCACTCTCTGCAGAGTGGGTGTGTGAGTGGTGCTGGGCATGAGGCTCGCTATGTGAGTGTGAATGTGAATGCGAGTTGGACTCAGGTTCGTGAGAGGAATGCGAATGAGAGTGCGAGTGCGAGTGGGAATGGGTCGGCGAATGGGAATGGGAATGTACGTGCGCGTGTTCGTCATGCCCATGCTCGTCATGGTGATCCTCACAATGAGACGACTCATGGTCATGAGAGTGACCGTAAGTATGCGAATTAGAGGTCGAATGCGAATGAGAATGGGAGTGTCCCGAGTGTCCCGAGTCTGAATAGCTATGTCCGTGATCATGAGATCCATGCCCACCACCTAGACTAAGGGAATGGGAGTGCCCATGACCATGACCATGTGAATGAGAATGTCCTCCCTACAACGTCGTCAGACTGTGACCGCCACAGGCTTAATGAATCATACGTGGTGATGATGCCCACCCATAGCAAACATGCCGAATAAGTTAACAGCTAACCCAAGCGTACTGACCAAAAGAAGTTGGCTAGTGTTCATCTCCGGTGGTTCCATGCTAGGAAATCGATCAGTCAAATGCAAAGAGTAGACGTTAACTCTTACATTCGTTGAATAGCTTCAAAGATGATGAAGATGGAAATAAGAATTAGAAATACTCCATTGGCGAAGCCCGACAAGGTTTCAATCCGCCCGTAGCTTTGGTGCAATCAGATCAATACACTCCAGGTGACACGACACCACCTTACCCGTAAGTAAACCGCTCATTGGGTTCCCAAGTTGCCATAACAGATGCGAACAGGCCAACTCCAATAGCCATGCAATCAAATGCCATGTGAATCGCTATACAAATCAACGAATTCAGAACAAAGGTCATGCAGTTTAATCCTTGTGCTTACCATCCGAAATGAGACCCAAACTATTTGTCCATACGCCGTAAAGCATCTGGACAAGCATATAACACATATTTAGCATTAGGAAATAGAAGATTTTCCGGGATTCAGGGTTGGAAAGAATCGTCTTCATATACGTTCTTATCAACCGCGAAGTGGAGTCTCGCGGTGGACCGGAGAACGCATCTACAGTCTCAGGGTATGTGCCTTTCACATTTAAGTTGAAAGCCAAGCTCGGAAGAACAGTCACAACATACCAGCATATAGAAGTCCAGCAACTATGAAGTCGGTCCAAGTGGGGAGATGAGTGAAAATTAGGATCCCTGTCAAAACGGAGGAAACGACGATCGTTGGATATGATAAGCTGAAGTATTGCGTTATGAACGATAGGCGACCCAGAGTATGTGCGGTTGACGGCGTTAGGAAGAGAACGGAATAGGCAGCAATCGGAATAACGGCGAGGGAGAACAACGGTACAACAGGAGACGGGGGCAAATTAAGCTGAAAGCTTGTTAGACGCGCCAAATGGGAGGAGAGGAATACGTACCACAACGGTTCTGAATAGGTAAAATGGCAGAAAGAGCACGGTGGCACCGAGTACACTGCCAGCAATTGTGACGTTAATCCCAAGTGAGGGGGACAGTACTCCATAAGTATGATCGAGGGCCGTAGATGCAAAAGCGTGAATGACCACAGCTCCATAACCAGGAACGAGCCTCCAAAGAATTTGAGTGGAAAAGTGCGCCTCTGTCAGAATGGAAACAACGAGTGCGGATGCTACAGCCAGGGCCTTCTTCGTCTATGATCTGGACATGAGTTGCGCGAGAGATTCAACGAAGGTGAAGCCGCACCGAAGTAACCGTTAGGAATGTCGTCATCCATAGAGAAGAGAAGTGGATGAATAGGATAACCCTGCCATAAAGACGAGGCATTACTTCCTCGAGGCCACTGGGGAAAGGCACACCCTACCTGATGGGAGAAAGTCGGTAGAGAGCCGTGAAGAGGCACCCTTGCTGGACAAAGAGCAGTACAGAGGCCATCCCCAACACAGACCACTAAGTCGAGAGCTTAGAAACGCCCTTGGGAAGATGATTATCACACATACCTCAATGCTCTTGCCTGATGTGATATGTCCACTGTAAACCTCCCAAAATATGGCACCCAAACCACCACATGCAAAGACCCGCATCAACAACCAAAATACACCCACTTCATAGTTAAGCAGCCACTCTTTGCTTGCATGGAGGGCGAAAACAAAAACTAAGTTTGAGAGGAATATCCGAGGGAGAAACTTGCTTGGAATCCTGGGTCGCCTGTCACATTACTGTGTGGCCACCTGACTATTGCGGGGACATACGAGCTAGTTAAGACCTTGGCGGGGTTCAAACTGATTTTGTTCCTTGTGTGAGCATCAGGTGCTGGCATGCTACAGTCAGAGATTTAGATGGGAGGTTGTGTTTGTTCTTGACTGATGAAGAGCGCCAGTAAAGTACTATTATTATCACTAACTAGAACAAATAAAGATATAGCAAATCAAACCGCAATGTTACATCCATCTACAAAGAAAAAGAGATTCCCATATTGCATTCAGATATATTCGTATGAGTTCACTAGATTAAACCATCTTTCGTTCACGTCATGGGGAGGGGGAGTTCCATCTGCGGAGGCATTTAATGCTGATATGGTGTATAGCGCTGCCGCTGCCGTCGCATCGTAGTATGCGAATGAGTCTTGCGACGTCTGATATTGGTTGTATCCACCGGGGGTTGGTGTATCAGTTTCATAGAGGCCATACCCGTTAGTAGTGGCCATTGAGAATGGTGGTGGATTGCCATAAGTGTTGGTAGTGGGAGATTGGTGGTCCCAGGGTGATACCATGTTGCCGTACATTGGTTGATTGGGTGATGGAGATGCTGCTGTCTGACTGGAGGTAGGACTTGACGCAGCTTGTGAAGATGTGGAAGGACTGCTGGGTGCACGCCGCTCAACCAGTCTGGTCTTGCCACCTAAAGTTGACAACTCCTGCAATTCACCCCTGTTTACTGGGCTTCGGGCACTTGTATCGAGAGAACCTTGAGAATAGGCCGCCGAATTTGCCTGGGCTCGTTCGATCATTGAGCGTAGGATAGGCTAGAGTGAGCGTGAAATGAGCCATGTAAAATGAATTGCGGCAAATATAAGACTAACCAATATTTTAGCCTTTCGGTTCTGGTCAGACACTTGGAAGAAAAGATTGTAAGCCGACTCCAGGTGTCTAAAGGCTGAAAGCGCGATTTTCATCTGCGGCTTTGAGGCCAAGGTACCCAATACGATCTACAAGCATTCAACCCACGGTCACGGAAATGAGATCCATGGCACCCACCGCACAAGAAAACACATGCGTGAACAGGAACCACATCCTCTCCGTGAGCCCCGGTTGCTGTTTATACAAGCTATCTATAAGGGCAACGAAGGAGCAAGCACTTCGATGCGCTGCGAGGACTGAGGGGCTAAACTTGCTTCCCATTGGGTCAGAGGGGCTATCTTCGAGAGCCTGAGCGAAATAGCCCCGATGCATATAGAACATTGCTAATAGATATCTCAATATTTATGACAACGAAAATGCTCAAACACCTTACAGATCTCCTTGATTGCAAAGGCGATATAGCGTTGCATGGTAAGTTGTACTGTTGGTTGCTCGACAGTGACGCCATGCTCTCCAGAGAACCCAGGAACTCTCAAACTAGGCGGTACATAGTAGTTTTTGACTTTCCTGTCCAGTTCCAGAATGGTTTTGTAACTTGGTGTCTTAGCGCCGAAAGCCTGATCATGAACGACGCTGAGGCATTGGTGTGAGAATCGATGTTTCCATGCAGCAACTTATCAAGAACTGTTAGGAGACGACACCGAGATGACAGGCCATGACCCACAAGACATTTCCTCTTCTCCTGATGGCGATTTGGTTGTTGGATGCGGCATTCGGCCATCAATATGGGCCGCTGACAATGACGGTGGGCGCCCATATGTTAGGCTCTGGGATCCGGTCTGGATGAGTTTGCAACTCGTGTCAGCTGTGATGGCAACGAACCTGCCACGAGTCATAGGTTACTAGCTCGAAGAATAGCTCCCGTCGCTTCTGTGTTTCAACTGGATCAGCACCCCTCCATCGCCCCGTGTCGCGGTCTGCAGTAAGGAGTGTCAAAGTGAAGCTTAGCAAGAAGTTAGAAGGAGTTCCTACGCAGCCCGATCTTAACTGGGGTTCAATAGTAATCACGATAGACCGAGTAGATCACTCACGCTTTGTGCTAATTTCACAATGATACCCATTATAACCCAACGCGGTTCACCAATGTCTGCCAAAAACATGTAATGACACATTAAGAGCTGTCAAATCAATTTCGGTTATTGTCCAAGTGATATCCTCAATAGAAAGCTAAGTACTCACTAAGGCCTGAATCGCCATGATAGACTTTTCTTCCAAAACAGATTCGAGTGCGAAAGATGCTCGTGCCAGAAGGTAACGCTGTTTGGCCAGCGGTGAATGAGGGGGCAAGGTCAGATCTAATAATGTTCCGATCGCCAGCACCATATATAAAACGGCAAGCTTCTGCCCACTGATGGATGCCAAACTAGAGCCATCTGTGTCACCGTATACTGGCAGATAGAAGTCGTTGTAGTAATCTTCCTCTGTTATGGGTGTGTACCTGGTGTAAATTTCAGCACATTGGTGCTGGCGCTGCGCAAGAAACAGGGACACCCACATCCAAGCAGCATGTTTGAAGTAAATTTCACTTTTGCTTTTTGCCTCGTTGACATCAGGAAGATGCCTGATTATCACTTGGCGAAGCCCATCACCTGTTGCGCCTGTGACTGACGCAAATGGGAATGCAGAGCCCTGCCAAGCTGGGTCTGGAGGTATGATTTGGCCCAAGGGTAGGACATCCTCTTCTCCGCCCGAGTCTTCTTCGTTCTATTCAAGTGAGAAATATGGCATGGAAACTATGGAGTGTGTGCACACCTGGAGTAGATACTGCGGGGATGCATAAGGTAGAAGTTGCGGATGTAAGCAGGGATGCACCTACCCACGCATTAGCAGTCTGACCAAGAAATGTGGACCGGCCACCGTTTGAGATGGACCTCATATATTGGGTAAGAGCGGATATCAAACCAAAACAGACTTGTACACACAATGTCCCTAATGTTTCAACGGTCTCCTTCGATTCGACATCTTCTGTAGCGGAGTGTTCTTCAGGCCTTTCACGCTCTAGTGGTCGTTTGATTTTCAAGAGTTCCTCCGAAAGTAATGGGTGTGCTTCCGCTGAATACATGGAATGTGCTTGAGCGAGGGCATCTTCGAGTTGGCGAACTCGATTTGCTAATTCGTTGATTTTATCGTGCAGAACCTCGGTGTTGGCAAGTACAAATCTTCAGAAAGGATGAGGATTACGATTTTCATCTATAAAACGAAAATACCTATTTCCCTTGCCCGTGGTGAGCGAGCCTTGAATGTGCGGCGCAGATATAGGTCAACATGGCTTGAACGAGATCAAAATACCCACTGTCCGGACAGATAGCCGCGACGCCCTTCTTCACGCAATTGCTGGGGATAAAGACTGAAAATGGTGTTTCTTACCTTGTGTCGATTCACCTACCTGCATGGAAACTGGCGGCTGCACCTGGGGTTGGGTGAGTAAACAAGGCACGACCCTCGCGATAAATGCAGACGCACTTCAACTTGAGCCTATTTGGACGCACAAACAGACGGATCAGCGGGGAAAGATAGGGACACTCGGGACAGGCAGACCTGCGACACTCAGCGCATGAAAGAGCGCCACCGCGACGTTTATTCCGGGCCACCAAGGACGAGTCGGCCTGGGCATAGGCGGGTGATGCCATATGTCAGTTGGGGATGGGGTGAGGAGGCGGTACAGATTGCGGGCCCCTGGAGCAAGAGATGGGGGACGACAGAGAGAAGTGAAGGAGTGTTGACAGACTCGGAGTGCAAACTACACCGTGCTGCCCAGGTTCTCATATTCGATGAAGTAATGCCAGATCGGGTTATAGCGTTGTGTCTTGTTTGGCTCCCCCCTCAAATTTCCACTCCTCATTTATCCCTCTTCCCTCTCTTCAACGCCCATCTCGCCCGTAAGTCAGCTTTTCGTCATCCGCCCACCCTGCAGGATGATCTATAGATGACGAGTCTGACCCCCGTCGCGCATAGTTTCTATGCGCCGACGGCACTGACGATTCATCCATAATTACCATTCATGCTTTCCTGATCGCGCCCATCCTTCTCGTCCATCGTGCTCCAGTGTACTTACCCTCGTCCTCCTTTTCTAGGCTCCTTCCCTTGATCTCGCACTTACTATGCCTCCTGTGGACGACGACTGGTCAGATTCAGACGATGAAGTGGGATCGGAAGTAGAGACATCTGTACTACTTGGTGTGCCTGATGGCCCAATCGAAACCTCATCGGATAAAAATGATGTTGCTGTTTCTCGTATTGGAGGACATCCTGTAGGAGTCGTCTCCTCAAAGCCATGTTGTAATCCATTTTTGACCAGCTTTTCAATGAAGGCATTCCTTTCGAATGACCCCTTGATCTCTTCTTCGTTTTGCAAAGTGTGCTCCCAGCCAATGAAATTGCTTGTTCAAATGTGGTGCCCTTTCGAGGATAGCCCCATGGATCGTGCTCTGTACATCTGGGGCTGCTCAAGGACTGGATGCCAGAAGAAGGAGGGTAGGTGAGTGCGTGGAGTGTGCGCGCAGCGCTCAGTCAGGACCTGGAATCTATATTGTTCAGCGTACGGGCTTGGAGAGGCCTTCGATATAACGATGAATACGCTGCGAAACTTGCCAAGAAACGCGCGCAAAAGACGGCTAAGAAGCCTGTTGTCCTTGAACAGAAGCCTCCTGCCGCCAAACCAAACCCATTCTCGGTGAGCCTTTGCACTCTGCCGCACCTGCTGTGATAAGTAATTGAACCCTAACTCAGGTGTCTAACTCTGGGAAACCAAACCCTTTTGGGCTAGGCGCTCAAATATTTAGCAGTGCACCATCAACTGCGCCACTCACAGGGGATGATGATAGCGATGCCGAAAGCGAGGCGTCAACATCCTCAGAAAAATCCCTGCTGACTGCAATGGCGGCCACTACACTCACTGAATCTGACTGGGTCAATGCCCCTGCTTTCGACCCTTTGTACCTATCAACCGTCTCTGAATACCTCCCACCCTTACCAAAAGTTAAGCTGCCTGCTGGTGTAGAGATCGTGGATCCATCGGACGAAAAGGACGTCAAGGACGTGTCGTGGGCCTCTGAGGCCTATGAGGATTCAATGGAAGTCGACAAGGTGTTTGAAAGGTTCAATAAAATTGTGGGTTTTGAGGGTGAACAGTGTGTCCGGTCAGTCTCTTGTGGACCTGTGGTAATTCTCCGAACATGTCGGCTTATGCCTCGCCTACAGCTATGATCTCGGCGGACGCCCTTTGTTATTTGCGTCTGACACAATCTTCGACCTACTGTTCCCCAAGCCGCCTGCGCCTGCCATCCAGACTGTAACGAAGGCCGCCTTCACTGTTACACCGCCTGCCAAACGCACCTTTGATCTATCGGCAGTCCCACCATGTCCAAGGTGCAAGGGCAGGCGCGTCTTTGAGTGCCAACTGATGCCCAATCTTATAAATGTGCTCAGTAAATCCGATGGGGACAGATTTAGCAAGCTCACGGACGATGAACGGCGCAAGGCACTCGAGAAGGCCTTGAAAGGAGCAGATGCAGACGGGGAAGGAATGGAATGGGGTACCTGCCTGGTTTTCTCATGTGAGACGGATTGCTGTACCGGTGATGATGGCACGGAATCAAAAACGTGTTGGAGGGAAGAGTATGTGTTGGTTCAATGGGATACGTGAGGGCACAGGCCTCCGCGAAGCCCGGCGACAGAACACCTCCAGAGGGCGGGCGGCTATGCCTAGCGCTTATTTGATTTCATGTCCTAGAGGCTGTGGTGTGCAGCTGGTGTACATGGTAACAGCTGCTATCAATGTATTAAGTGGCGTTCCAGGGATCCTGACGTGACTGGCACGGTCTGAACAGCACTTATTGCAGAGTGAACTATAAATAGTCTATATTGGGTAACAAGACGCTGAGAATACAAGCAGGTCTTTGTTTGGTCTAATAAAGGTTATGGCATGATACCGCCAAGAGCCTCCAACACGGCGCTTGAGCATAGTTTGGCTGTCCCTGCTCTCTTTTTGTGTTCAATCTTTGCCAGAGTTTCTTAGAATGCCCCATCTTTCTCTTCTCGCCCAGAATTTGGCCCATCTCCCCGGGGAATCCTCAAATTCCAATATGACTGCAGACTCCTCGACCTTCAAGTTTCCCCACACCCGAGCCCAGCTGTTGGCGCTCTCCCGTCAGTACAAGCCACTAGACAGCATTGACAACGACCCAGATGGAGATGAAATGAGCCGTCTCCCAAGCTCCCTGGTCAACGAAGTCGTGTCTTTGATTGCAGACGAGAAGGAGGACGAACTCAAGACCCTCCTCAAACAGACTTTCGACATGGACAGTGATTCTGTAAAGGGTTTATCTTATCTTCTGGGCTTTGCCACTGATTCTTTTCGGTTAGCTGGAGCAAAATGTCTTAGATTTGATGCATAGACATCGAGATGATATTGCAGGCGTTCCTTTCCTATTCCTGACACCCACTCGCCGACCAATCTCCCGGCCATCATCTCGAGCATCCACTAATTCAGCCAGGTTGCACCCAGCGCGACCTGACACTCCTGCATCCAATCCCGGTTCTCCATTGACACTCGTCTTTCGTAGACCCCACACTCCTGTAACCTCACCATTGGCCGGCGGCATCGCGAGGTCAGATTCCTACATGAGTGCTCGCAGCGACTATTCTCCTTCGTCTTCGCCCATTCTTGCTCACGCTCAAGCAACTCAAGCACATGCCCAATTTACCGCCAGCCTACCTGCTTCTCCCCTCTCATCCCCTAGGCTCCTCAATGCTAGAGCCACAGAGTTCAAGCCCATTCCTCGACCGCTTTCTGCTGCCTCATCTACCCCTGGCATCATGACGAGATCAGAGTCGCCCGACCTCTGGGCGCACAGTACCTCACCTCGAGCGCCCTCCAAGCTTGCTATTGCTGCTCCCCTTATCCCCGATCAGTCTCTGTTGACTAGAGCAGCTACCCCTAGTTCCTTGCGCTCCTCAGTTCGTCCTAGTGATTTCGATGAGGAGAACGATCCTTTTAACCCATTCGCAACTGAGGCCGTCTATAATAACGTTCCAAATTCGGATTACGACGCACAATGGTCCATGGCATCAAACTCCTCACGGTCCCCGGATGAAGCGCTGTATCAGGACAATCAACCACCGTATACAGTCCCGTACGGTTACATGCCACCCGATTCCCTTGTGCAGTATGACGGCGACATGGACATGGACCCGGATACGGCGGCTCTCTTGACTGATGGTATGACACCCTTTGACGTGCTTAGTTCCGTTTTTGGATCGTCGCTAGCACCGTCAGAGTTGGAAGACGCTTTGGCTGCCAATGGTTTTGATTTTGACAAAGCGATGGCGTGGCTCGTTGATCGAGCTCTACCTCAGGCGCCCCAACCAGCCCCACAAATCCGCACGCAATCAATGGGCAATCGTGTTACCTTAATTTCTGGAAATGGTGTCGTTCGTGGTGGTAGAGGCTTTGTTTTTGCTCCTCACCGTGGGACCGCTCGTTTTGGCAATGGAAGGGGCGCACCTGGTACCAACACTCGAGTGTGCAGGTATTTTGTTGCAGGTGAATGCCTCCGGGCGGACTGCCGTTACAGGTGGGTATTGTCTATTGTAGTGCTATTCATAACGCGTTTTTATTCAATACACTGCATGGAATTTCAGTCATGATCTCGAAAGGGCTTTGTGCCGTTTCTGGTTAAGGGGTGCATGCGCTAAACACGAGAATTGCGAGTTCCTGCATCGTCTACCGCAGGATGTTGACATGGGTCAACTAAGTGCGGCCATGGCTCGTACCAGCCTACAGCCAAATAATGGTCCAATGCCACAGATGCACCATGCCCCTCTGGACGAGTTTCCTGCACTGGGCTACGAGTCCGCTAATGTTAACCGTGGCAGGCGCAACGGAACGCCTTACATGGATCCCGGACGCACTAGGTTCGCTGCAGCGGTGAAAAAGGGTGCCCCTGCCCAAAATGAATATGCACCTAGCAGAAGAGATGGCATGGGACCCTCTTCAGAGAATTTGCACCATCGTTCTGCGATTGTTGCACCAAGGCCTTCACCCCGCATTAAATTACGTCCTGCTACCTTGCTTCCAACCTTACCCACCGGCGAATCGGTCAGCAATTTGTATATGGCCTATCGGTCAAGGGCTCTACAGTTAGGGGCAGCACGGAATGCATGTCTTTCACGTGCTGCACATGCTTGGAGGCGTGGGGATGGTGCGGCTGCGAAGCGATTCAGCAGGGAGGGACACGATCTCAATGGAAAGATGGCAGCCGAAATGGCTGGTGCTGCTGGGAAACTCGTGCGAGAGAGGGCTAAAGTCGCCGAACAGGCAGTGAGGAACAGAGATGCTGGTTGGTCTGATGACCCGGGTGACCGCTCTGCAAGAGGCAAGGTTTGTGGTGGAGGATTAGGCATCTGCCTTGGCATTGCTGGTCGTGGCGATGACAAGTTGACTGCGGAAGAAAGAACGGAGTGTGTACTCGATCTGCATGGTTTGCATTCCAACGAGGCGACGGAAGTGTTGGAGGAATTTTTGCTCGCGGTAAGCTTGCCGGGTGATCCTCTTGTTTGCGTGTTCTAATTTAGTTTGTAGTTGGAGAAAGAACACTTCTATGGCCTAGGTAAGTATTCAAATACTGTCCACATGTTCAAAGGGTCTAATCTTCTTGTACCACAGCCTATGTTATCGTGGGTGAAGAAAAGCACACTGGGACACAGGATGTAGCCAGAGGCGCCTCCCGAAACCGCCTGGCAACCGGAGTGCGGGAATGGATTCATAAGTGGGGATACCCGTGGAGCGAACGGGACGGTATCATCTGCGTTGATCCCCTTACCCACTTATCAGAGTGACAAGAGAAAGTAGAGCAAACACAGAGAACGAAAGAAGTAAAGAGTGCTTGATTTGTATACATAGCCTAGTTTCTTGTCTCGGTGTAAGTAATGATTTTGAAGATTTTGGGATCCTATGAATGTCATACCATCGAACTGCTGATTGTTGGTTCTGGCGTGCCACGTGGAGGTCAGAGGGTGGATCTTACTCATTGGCCGGTCGGTTATAGCTTCGGTGTAGGAGAGGATGAGAGTATTAACCTGTTCAGAGTCGCTTTGGAGCCGAGTCAATGGGTTAGACCCAGGCTGTGTGTCTCCGGTGCACCATGGCTATTGTACTTTAAATCTATACCACCCACGGTGTGTGCTGGGACTCATCTTATGGCCAATGTTCTGAAATTGGTGCATGTGACAATAAATAAAAGCAAACTTGGACAACCACCTGTTTGCATGTGGTACAATTGACTTGACCTCTTGGTTACTCCCAATAAAATTCGGCGATTTATACCCCGCCTCCCTCCAAACATTCGCTTTCCTTTCCCCCCTGCCTGCAACAATCTACTTTTCCCCTCATTCATTCTTATTCTGGAACATTACGACCCACAGCCTTGCTCCTATGCCCACCGGCACACAGCCAACGACAGACCACGATACACCCGCCGAATCAGGAAAGACCCAGAGGCATTACTCCATTGACCTCAGTCTGGAACTCGAACGACAGCTTAACATGGACTCGCAACCACCCACGCCTTCTTATGATGTTGAGAACCAAGGGGACAAGAACGTAGCGTCCCTTGACCCTCAGGTTCTCCAACATCTCGTTACGCAGCTACAACACTCATTGTCAGATATTACGAAAGAGAGAGATCAATTACGCCAGATGTTAGTGGATGCCGAGTCGAAGGAGGCTGGGATGAAGGAGACGATCCAACAAACGGACGACAAAGTTAAGAGTTTGGAAGGAGAATTGGCAGAAGCTAGAAATAAGATTAAAGACGACGAGGATTCCATTGCGATGCTAAGAACCAAAGTTGAGGAGAGCAGGTGGGTTTCTTCCACTCGTCCTTCGTGGGGGTGGTTTACTCATGTTCCGGGCTGGTGGCATACACAGACGTGGTTTGATGCGACTGCAGACTGAGAGCCGACGCAACAGCGCAGTCCCTGCTCCTTTAGACTTGTCACGGGCCGGGATCGCTAGCTTTAGTAGCCCGCCATCATCGAAGAGGGCATCTTTCACCCCATTGACCGGGAGCACGCTCGCCACACGCCCTACTGGGCAGGGACATAGGCGTATTTCCTCTGTGACTGACACGAACGGGGTTCGTTATTTCCCTCTTATTTCGTTCCTTGAAACTGACGTGTCGCGTTTAGGATGCATTTACGTCACATCCACCTTCTAGTGCACGTCGGATCTCCGGCCTCTTTGGTCTGGGGTTAACTGGACCTGGAGATATGCTAGACCCGCAAGTCCTTGAGAACGAGGGACTGAAGAAAGAAGTGGAGAAATTGAAGGAAGAGTTGGAACAAACAAGGCACGAATTAAATGAGGCCAACGAAGCAAAGGATGCCTCAGAGTCATGCGTTAAAGTTCTACGGGAATTCATCGCTGAGAACAATGTCGGGGCGGCGGGTAATCCACTACCGCCACAAGCACAGACATCTTCGTCGGAAAAGACAGGGGCGGGAGGATGGGGCTTCAAACTTTGGAAAACTCCAGAAGCGATCACGAAATCGCCGTCGCCGAGCTTCGCTTCACTTCATACCACACAAACGTCGCCACCTCAGGCCCCATTGTCGAAGAAGATTGGCGGGTTCTTCTCGTCACGCACCGCGAGCGTCTCTTCTATCGGCTCGCCACCTCTACCTCAATCACACAATATAAGCTCTACAGGCACATCCCCCGATCATCAGCGAGACTCTTTGTACAGTTCCTCTGATACCTCCTCAGTCGCGGAACCTGTCAGTCCCGCTGGTGATGCCAACGGTAGCATCATCGTGCGGGATGTCGCCAGCATTTCAGATATCACTTCCGAGTTGCCAAAGGGCGACCTGTCTGGTGAACCGCGCAGGAACGTCACGGGCGTCTTAACTAGTTAATTCACCCATTCACTCCTTTGATCGAGACGGCCGTTGTCACCGACATTGTTTCACTCGATTACTTCTTCGTTGATCGGTACCTCTTGTTTATGCTCGACACGCTTATATCCTTTTTTTAACGGTTTCTCTTACTCTCCTATACGATCACTCTATTCTTTTAGACATTCGGTATGCGCATATACTCTGGATTTGATGGCCCCAAAGATTCTCTTTATTCTCAAGGACGACTATCTATCACCCTACATTATCTGAATTAAAGCTGGGTCGTAATCGTGTATCAAAGATAGGTCGGGGTGTACCTATTATAAATATCGGAATCCTCTCAATTAACGGATGATATATTGCTGCTTCCGTGTGGATTCATGATGTCAATCTGAGCAGCATGTGCTGAAGTGCCCTAAGGCTTGATCAGAGTATAATAGCTCATTTGTCGTCTGCACGCGATGGACGGCGCACGAAGTGCGAATCCATCCCGAGGCCTGCAACATATGTAATGTGGACCTTTCTGATGGGTCTTGACTTCATTCCGGTGACAAAGGACAATGAGGGACATTGAATATGAATGCGTCGAGCCGATCAAAGGAGCAGATCAATGACGAAGTTGTGCAATGAGGACTATTGGGGCTGAAGTACCCAATATGGGTTTGCTAGCCTTATATTCCGACGTTGTAGGAGTATTTCGCTGCAGGGTACGAACGGTGCCCTTACACGTTCAGTCTCACACCAGGGACACGAGGGGACATTGTTCAGACCGATGTTGTAGGCTCCTCAGAATTCCACGAAATGGTTCGAATGATACATTGTCGGGTCATTGAACCCAGTCGTGGTAACAGCTCATGCTGCAGCACCTTCTGGTAGAACCGCGTGTTGATAAGACAGTGCCTCAGCCGCTTTGAGGAACACAAAGGCTTGCTTGCGGAGTTGTGGGTCCAGGTGTTATAGCCTCGACTTGTTGCGACTGCCAATGTTTGATGTGTTTGTATCAACGTTCACAACTCCGCAGAAGGAGTCGAAGCGGCCAACGCGGGTGATCCAGAGCCTCGCTAGTACGAAAGTCCCGGAAATTCTGGCTGCTCCATTCAATCTCAAGGCCTGCGGGGAAGCGAGACACTTGATAGGGCACTGCCACAAGCCAGTCAAGAGCGGACGTATATCGGGCCGGAGATCTCCGCGAGGCACTCATTCAGCTGGAGAGTTGTATATACAAGTACAGAGCCATAAATCCAAAGATGCACCAACTCAACCTTACTTCTTTCTCCTCCTTGCCATCAACTCCGCTTTCTCTCCTCCATGTCGCCTTTGTACGCCGACAGAGCGATGGATATGAACCACACAGCGCCCGAGAAGAGGCGCAAGAGACACGGCGCTACTCGACTAAGCTGTGCAGAATGCAGACGGTACGCCGTCTTCCGCCTTATCTCATCTGGAGAGTGGTCCTTATAACACCTGGTCGCCAGCCTCAAACTCAAATGCGATCGTAACATTCCATGTGGTTCTTGCGTGAAACGAGGATGCGGGGCAATTTGTCCAGATGTGAGTTGAATAATCGATTACGCCACCCAAGCTCATTAACGGGGGGACAGGGGTCACTGACGACAGGCCAAGGCAATCGGTATACCACTTTCAGCCTCACTGCAAATCAGCAGTATTGATCACCACATACCGTATTAGCTTCGTCCTTGCCTCGACGCAAGAGCTCCACGAGAAGATATCAGAGCTGTGCATTCGTATCAGGGAGCTCGAAGATGCGTTACGCGAGTCACATATGCAACACACAACAGAACAGCATCCTTTATTGACACCAGAACTACTACAAATCAAAGCACCTTTGCAACGAGAAGCACCTGCCTTTAGAAATGCGCAGTCCAACGCAGTAAAGGAGGAGGAGTCGAATCCTGATGTTGTTGATGCATTTGGCTCTTTGTCCCTTGGTCAAGGGGGCCAGGCGAAATACTATGGGGGTATTGCTAATTCTGTCGTAAGTGTCACTGAAAATTTACTCCGCCATGTGGATCTAGCTAACCACACCGACCTGTCAAGTTTTTCCTTTCAGTGAGTTAAATTAGTCCTCTCTGAGCAACGCGTTGACGTGAAACGCCTCCAGAACGAGTTGCCCGAGGATGAGGTTAATAGTGCTTATGGCGAAATGCAAAAGCTACTGCCCATGGAAATTCTCGAACTCGCATCTGCTCTTCCTGTATCTCCCGCAAGTGGTCCACATTCCACACACGACAAGCATGTTGGCATAGATGACCTTCTCTGCTTCCTTCCACTCCCACAAAGGATGCTCGAATTACGAGCTAGCTATTACACATATGCTGCATGGATGTGAGTAATTCTTAGCCTTTTTCGGATTGATGCCCAAGGGGAATGACCCGTATACAAGGTACAATCCAATATCATCGGAATGGCTTAACAACGAAATCTGCACACAATTCTACGATCCGGCTGTCCAGGCTCAACTCACTGACGATCGGACTGTCTCTCAACGCTTATCACTGATGTTTCTCGTTCTTGCTATTGGTTCTCTTATGGAAATGTCATCGCAAGCATACAATGTTGACGCAGAGAAATACCATCAATTGGCCAGAGCGGCATTGTTCCGCTACTCATTCTTTGACGATCCTTCTATTACTGCTGTACAAGCATTGGTAAGGAAGTGTTGCATTTCATTCGAGGCCATTCTCATACTTTTGCAGTATTTGATGACGTTTTACTTGTTCTTGGCCGATCGCCATGGGACGAAGTCAGGCGCCCGGTGGGCCATTATGGGTTTAGCAGTTAAGGTCGGACAGAGTGTAAGCACTGATGATATTGTCCATTCAACCTGTTAATATTGATTTGATGTCCAATAGATTGGTCTTCGTGAGTAACACACGGCGTCAAATCCCCTTGACTCGCTAACCGTTATCCAGACCGGGACTATGGACGCTTCAAGAAAGATACTACCGAGACCCAGCGTCGACGAGAGTTGTTCTGGGAGATGTTTACATATGACTCGTGGCAGTGTCTAACTTTCGGCCGACCGCCTTCATTTGCTCTGCCCCATATCGACTGTAAAGTTCCATTTGCAGATCCGACAGATGAGCAATGTTGTGAGTTTGACAGGTAGTCCTGAATATTGTTCATATCTCACTGATGCACTTGCTACGTGCAGTCCATGCGTGGAAACATCGGTTCACCTCGGAGTGCATGAATCTTCTCCATGACCAAGCATTCGGGGCCAAGATGCCGACATATGCTACTGTATTATCACTCGACAGAAAGATGCGAGCTTTTCCTGTCCCTCCTATTCTCCAGGTTGCAGGCTTCGGAAATTCAGAACCTAGGTCTGGTGGATATCCCGAAACTGTCATGCTAACCCTGCAAAGGCACATCGTGCTTGCAATACGAGAAACTAGTGCGTAGTTGTCGGAATGACTTTCGTTGCCGATTGGAGCTGACTTATCGCCTATGCCATATTTATGCTCGTCATGTGTCAATGTCCAGATTTGCTCTACTTACATAGGAGCTTCTTCGCCAGGGCTGTCAGCGATCATCCGAAGGACCCACTTGGCAGCCCCTACGGGACATCTGTGATAGCTGCTTATCGTAGTGCAGGTTCCTTGATTGCCCTTATGCGGAATCTGCACTCACAATTGAAGGAGCCAACTGAACGAATGTGGTTCTTGTGGACACATATGTTCTCATGTGCCGTAAGTCAATTGCATTACGAAGCTGATTCAGCCTGACAAACATCTCGATTTCATGATTTCCAACCTACGTTCTATAGATTGTCCTGGGGTCAATTGTCACTCGATGCCCTTCGATGAGTGTGGCACCCTCGGCATTGTTACAATTGGATTCGGCATGCGAACTATTTTCGAAGGCGGCCGGGGGATTCCATGCTGAAAAAGTGCTGGTGAGTATTCTTTTGGCAAGCTTCGCGAATTTCGATTTAAATGCAACCTAGGAAATCATGCTTAAACTGCGGGAGAGAGCGCATATCAGCTTGAATGACTTTAAGAATGGCAATGCATCACCCATAGGAAGGCTCATGGGAGTACAAGAACCCAACTCGCCCGAAAATGATAATGATGAACTGTCCATGCTCGGAGGAAAGACTCGCTTGGTCGAAGAAAAGCCAGGACCACCAACGCCACAAACATGGTCACCGACTTCTGGCGGACCAGTTGTTCCCTTCCCTGTGTCATTTGGGGAGATGGATTCGAACCTCAGGAGTTACCTGGGTACATTCAGTCGGGGTCACGATATCTCCGTACCAGAGCAGCTCCAACAGCAACCACCCCAACAACCGCAGTTGCATCAAGGGCAATCCAGTGCGGGACCAGACATCCAAGTGACACAGGACTACATGTATAATATGACAGGCTATCAGTCATTCTCTGCGGATCCTGTCCCGCGGTTCAATCAACAACACCAACAGCAGCACGCTCAGGTGCAGCAATACTCACCATCACGTTCACAACACCAGCAACAGCCACTTGGATTAATGGTTGATCAGCAACAACATAGTCACATTGGCGCCTCGAGTGTTACCTCCACGAGCAGCGCAAACACCGCTCCTTCTATTCCGCAATACTTCCCGGTCTTCGATTACTCGATGAACGTGCCGCCCGGCGTGTTTGCCCCGTCTCCGATCTCGAATTCCAGCAATTTCAGTGGGGGTGGCAACATCAATGGG
Organism: Volvariella volvacea V23; assembly: GCA_000349905.1. Classification (NCBI taxonomy): domain Eukaryota; kingdom Fungi; phylum Basidiomycota; class Agaricomycetes; order Agaricales; family Pluteaceae; genus Volvariella; species Volvariella volvacea. Next base: position 1,390,156 of record KB722739.1, on the reverse strand, counting down.
AGTCCGGCAAGAAACTCGGGGACGCCTGAAGAAACGATGGATAGTGCGTGGTATGAATTCGTCCAGACGTTTACAGGCCGCACGAACTCGTAAAGGGTGTCAGAGAAATACCAATACCCGACTCTGATCTAGTTTTGTATTTCTGTTTTTCTCTTGTTATTGTATCGTAATCAGGTCCATATGTATACATGTACTAGAGTGCGTATCATAACTGCTTGTAATAAATCGAAACATTTCTAAGCTGTCAGAGTTCCTGGCCGAGTCGATGATACGAAAAAGGAAACGCACGTGGCCGCCGAGGCAGCCCAGAAAGGGAAATGAAGGTGGAGGTTACATTGGAGGGATTACCGAATTCATCACCCAACTCCTCCTCCATTGTCGTTCTCGTCACCCGGCTCCCAATCTCCTCTTCCTTCTCGCACTTTTCATACGCTTATACAGGAAACCACCTCTTCAATATATCTAGACAGTCACCTCCGCTTTACGTTGCACGACGCCCATAATTGCAGTTAGTTATGTCTTTGTGTGGGACATCATCCCGGGGCGCCACATTTGGCAGAAATAGACCAGTAAGTCCTGATTTTTTGTGATCTTGATTTGCAACATATGCCAACTAGCAATGCGGTACTTTTCTGTGCAAAATAGATACAGAGAAAGGTGAACTCCTACCCTATACTTCAATCACCCACAAGTATTGATTTCCGCTGTGCTGTTGAACGAACTGGGTGGCTTTTCGGTGCCATGGTGCTAGGTTGTTGTCTGTGGGGACGGCGCTTGTGGTGAGTTGAGAAGGGGTTGATTTAGATCGTGCTGTGCGACTCACCACCCACTGGTTCGCTGGAATCCCATTCGTCAACCGGTTTGCTCAAATCAACGTTGGAATGTTTTCTAGGCAAAACTTCTTTATTGAACGTCTTCACGAGGGGATTCTTCACGCAAGTTTAGTACGTATCTCGACCCAGTTCAAACGCACACCCCTCGATGGCCCTCCAGCTCCGTACACCCTCCTTAGCCATCGAGTCATACCTTGGGAGAGTTGGAGAGGCAGATTTTTGTCACTATTGCTGTGTTGTTGTCTCATGACGTTGGAACTAACGTCATTATTATCCAGCGAGCCAACGGTGTTTGAGAATTATGTGCAGGATGTAATGGTGGACGAACAGCTGGTGGAATTGAGTCTATGGGATACAGCCGGTACGTGTGGTGCATGGTTGGCTTCTTCGGTTCTTTTCATCTATCAACTCAGGTCAGGAAGAGTTTGATAGACTACGCTCACTATCATATGCCGAAACCCATGTCGTGATGATATGCTTCTCTGTGCGTTGCTCCTTCGTGTTCTCCCTTTTCTGCGCTGCATGGCGGTGTCTTACCCAGTTAACGCCATCGAACAGGTAGACAACCCTATATCATTAGAGAATGTCGAAACAAAGGTATTTACGATTCAGTCATATCGAACCACATTCAAGGCGCTTAGATATAACGAACCTTATCAATTATGGTAGTGGCTAGATGAGATTCTGGAATATTGTCCGGGCGTCAAGGTGGGTTGTGAGTGCTCTATATGCACCTTCCTTTTTTGCTCAAGTCCTGCTTTCACAGCTGGTACTCGTTGGTTCGTTGCGATATCCCTTCCCAGTCTGCATCTGTAGTAACCACGTCAACATTTGCTTTGCGATAATCTAGCCCTGAAATGCGATCTACGAGACGACCGACACGTGAAGGACCGACTACAACGTTATGGCACGCATCCAGTTCAATACGAAGAAGGCCTTGCTGTGGCAAGGCGGATACGAGCATCACGATACCTAGGCATGTCACCTACTGCTGATTTCAAGCCAATCTTTTCTAATGCATATATCCTTGTAGAGTGCAGCTCGAAACACAACCGAGGCGTGACGGAGGTGTTCTACGAAGCGGCAAGAGTATCATTGAGTACGAGAGCCAAGGGTTCAAGTGATCATAGCTGCACGGTCATGTAATATCATCTCCCTTTCGTCCTCGAATCGTTTTTCTATTGTCTCCAAGTAAATGGGACATTCACTCATACCGCTACCTTTGACTACCCTCTTATTACCGCATGCGACCTTCTATCTATTATTCTTTAACCTCCCATCCTTGATCAGCATCTTATCCTAGTCTATGATATTTACATTGCACTCGTTATCACCGCCTCAGATCACCCCGAGTCCATCTTCATGGCTTTCCTATGACATCAGTCCTGCGTTTATCTATCCCAACGACTATATATCACGATAGCCGCCCGCTTGATGTGCATCTTCTTGGCCATACTGCTAGTACAGCTGAATTTTCCACACAAGTCGCAACAATTCATCCCTCATCCAATAATTTCACTGGATGCACTCCTAAAGAAACGCAAAAAAAAGACAGAACAAAGACATATGAGACACTAGGCAAGGAAAGCCGCTATCGAATTACTAGCATCCAGATCTAGAAGCCAGACTCTGCCCAAAACACAGAATTATAACAGGTTGATAACTACATGTACGCTTGCGAGTTTTTCAATCAGTAGCCGAAGCCTGTCATTGCCTAATTGGGAAAGTGGAAAGTTAATTAGTTGGGTCGAAGTCCTGGGAATTAAGATACGAGACTCACGGGCATAACACCATTCATTGGAGGGGCCTGCCCCGTAAAGCTAAAATGAGGAATGCTGGTCAACACAGGACCTTCTCAATAGGAGACTGCTCACCCGTTCGTGATCAGGCGGAAACCACCGGGATTAATGATAGGGACCTCAGCCTCTGACTGTTCCTTTTGGGCTTCCTTCTTCGATCGTTCCTTAAGCTCCTTCTCAATATGGTCCAGCTGCCAGGTAGGGAAAGCGTAGAGGAGTGAGATGAAGCATTAATGTTGATCAATACCAATTACGTACCCGTTCGCGGTTAGTTCGTGATATTTGAATCTTGTATGGCATGTAGAAATCGTTCAGGCCGTGTCTCCATGACAGTTCTTCGACGACGTCGGGTCGGAGTAGATCAAAGCAAATGTATAACATCGCGGCGAAGCATTCTTTGTTTCCAATATCGACAAAGTACCCAAGAAGGTCTTCCGCGACCTCAGTTGAATTTGATGCAGCAGCGGTAACCATAGAGTCCTTGTACAGCTTGTCTTGCTTTGATAGCGATATTGATTCTTCCCAACGGCCGTTTTTCTACATTCGAAGGTGTCAAAGATAAGCTCAAATGAATCGCAGCAAAAGTGGCTTCCTACCTTGTACAGGTGTGCTGCTAGTCGACGGAACTCCAGGAGTTCGTGTTTCTCGAGCCGCTTAGCAAGTCCGATATTATTGAAGTTGTCGAAGCTATCAATGGAATCACGAAGGGTCTTGTAGTCTTCCTCTTCGATGAGAAGGTCGTTGTAGGCATCGTTTACGGCCTCGATATTGAGCTTAAGAGGTAGAATGTCAGCTTTCCTGTCTCTAAGGCGGAAGCATAACTTACATGTTGGACGGCGATCAGGTAGGAGCGGATAAGGGGGATGTGATCGATTTGGCGGAACATGCGGACAACGCGGGCATGATCGATGCGAGGAATCAGAACTGACAGAAGGTCAGTCAATAAGGTAGGCTGCTCTTGGAGGTAGAAGGTCAAGGACTTGTAGTAGCTAACAAGGACTGAGTTGAGTAACGAAGCGAACTGCTATGACTAACTCACATCTCAACGTTCGCCACACGAACGATAACCTCCTTGAACTGATTATGTTCCCAAGCATCGGCTGCACGCTCGATCATGGCCAAGGCGGCATTGTCCTATTCGAAAGTCAACTCCACAACTCCAAAACAAATAAAGGAGGATACAACGCACAAACTCATCGTACTTGATGTACAGGAAGACCAACTCGGGCCAGAGGTGTGCTTTTTCTGTCGCTTTGATGACCTTGGGGATGTTAATGCGGGCAACAAAGAGCTTCAAGTGCTCCATCACTATATCGCACTCAGTACGTATCATGGCTGCGCCGGTGCAGTAACTTACACTTCGCGGGCTTGTACTTGCTGAGCAAAATGGCAAGCTCGGTGAAGATACCCATGTGCGCACGCTCAAGACTCAGCCCAGCCTCCAAGAGGCTTACGATTTCGTCGAAATGACCACGGTGCTCATACATTTGTACCAGCGCAGCCAGTTCCTCCTGTGATCAGAGTGAGTGAATCTCCTGACGAAATTTATTTTTGATACACGCACAGCATGAACAATGATGTGAAGACCGCAAATTTGGGCCTATAAATACGTCATGTGAGCAGGCATCTAGCAATCCAGAAGAAATACATACAAGACGGAATTCGGATTTCTCGACGCAAGCAGCATGAACTTGTTTCCATACTCTAGGACACAGTTGAGTCTATTAAAGACGGCGTATATAAGCTCACTCACTGGGTATTCCCTGCCTTCCTTGCACTTTCCACAGCAGCCTGGTTTTCACCAAGGTAGATGAGGGTGGTTGCCAGTCTGGCCCAGTTCGAAATGCTAGTGAAGAGCAACTTGGCGGCTTGATACAACTCGTCTTCGAAACATTTCTCTCCAACCTCCAGGATGTCTGCAACATTGGTCATTCCCAAGAAGTCTTCCATATCGTGTAGGCGGTCGGTCTTGGCGTATGCGTACGCCAATTCGGTATCAATCCTAGGTTCACGAAGGGTCTTACGCGCCATTTGCAAGAAGCGGACGAGGTCATCGTGCTTGCCAGCGCGGTTGGATATTTCGATGACTTCAGCAAAGTTGGTGGGATCTCCTGCCTTGATGTACGAGTCTGTGGCACGTATAAATAGCTGATTGGCAATGTGGCACCGGGGACGTACCAATGGAATCTTTAATCCGGAGGCCATCCAATTGGGCCTTCGCAAGCCGGCTCCACACTTCAGGTCGGTTGACTTTGTTGGCATAATCCAGGCCACGGTCGATGGAGACGATGTGTTCAACAAGAACGTTAATCGCCATTGCATGTTGGTCGTACTTCTTGTATATTGTCAACGCCTCCTCATACAAACCGTGTTCAGTGGCAATCTTCGCGATTTCAGCAGCATCATAATTTTGCAACTTGTTGATGTAACCAACGACCTTGCCCTTGTCTGCACGGATGGCGGTGAGTAACAGCAAGTTCTGCAAGTTCTTATTATCGCTGAATGGCGATGGTTCAAGGATGATCTTCTCCAGGACTTCGATCAATTCAATGGGCAAATCGGCCTGGAGGAAGGACTTGACGGTAACTGAGACATCATCGGGATCCGTGCACTCTGGAACAGCAGTCGCCACAATCTGCGAAAAGGATGAGCGAGGGGAGGAACCCGTAGATGACACGACTGACCTGATCAATTAGCGCGCGGCGGTGAAGGTTGTTGTGATCAAGAACCTGAGCCCAGAGATCAGGTTGGCGGCGCTTGACGAGGTAGCGGGCTTGCTGTTTGAACATAGAGTTCTCGTTTGTAATCGCAATGAGTTCATCGTCACAGAAGCCCTTGGCATAAGCGATGTAGGCCAAGTATGGATCTCGCGCTTCACAAAATTTACCAACAACCAGAGGTTCATACAGCTGTGAGGTAGAAAGCGTCAAGATGTGGCGCTAAAATGAAAGAAAGAACCTAACGTTATTCTCTGTAAGGAATTTCTCGGGGTTATTATTGCTATCAATGTAAATCTTGGCCATTGCATTGAAAACGGCAGGGTCCTGGCTACCACCCTGTACACGAGCCTCAAGCCAAGGTAAGATGAGTTTCAGTCTGTTGCGTTGTTCAACTTCATGGACTAATTCATCGATCGGGAAGTTTCCAGTGACAGAGGCAAGGAGGTTCTTGATAGTTGTCTCCTCACAATCGACATCGAGCAATCCACCAATGACTTGAGGTGTGCGAATTGAGTTGACGCGCTGAACGTATACCTCGATAAATTGAACCAATCCATTTTGATAGAGGTAGAGGACGAGATCGTGGACAAAGTCGAAACGGTCGCAAACAATGATCAAAGGTAATTGATCTTGAAGTTTGGCCTCCTTGAGGAAGTTCTTAACTTTCTCGGGGTTGTAGTAGTTGCTTTCTCGACAAATCCGTTCAACCTCTCGAATTTGACCTGTGCGAGTGGCAGCTTGGATATACTTGAAGTGGACCTCTGGATCTTGGCTAAGGTTGACGATGGAGCCGAGGTAGTAGTAGAGACCTGTGACTACGCGTTAAATGCAGAATCATTAGAGATTCTGGTTCCTACCTTCGAATGTCTTGAATTGCTCAAACATCTCGATGAGGGAGACGGGGCCCAAGATGTCGGAGTATTTGGTTGCAACCTGAATGACAATTTGGAGATTCTGTCGGATGTTCAGGCGTAGCATTTCTTGTAAGCAGGCCATCGATTGCTCGGTGGTGAGGCGACTGAAGTAGTTGACAAGCCACTGATTGAAATTATCAGTAATATTGCAATAATATCATCAAATTCGCCTACATCGACTGGTAGGGTACTAGCATGGACGATGACGCGCTTAATGTCCGCCAAATCCTCGTAGTGTTCAAGAGCCTAGTGTAATGTCATTATAGCACTAAATACAAACATCATTGAACTTACGCGTTGCAACAGGCCGGCCTTCTCACACAAATTAGCGATTCTGGGTCGGTCATAGTAAGAGAACATTTCATTGCCCAAAATGGCATCGGCAACTTGAGGGGCGTGCACAAGATTCATTTCCAATAAGCGTGTTTGGAGGTGACCCTGTTCCGGCTTATTCTCCTTGAGAGCATCCAACAGGAATGAAGTTGCTGGTTGTATCATGTTTTGTGCCATGAAGATGTCTACGACCTTTGCTCAAGTATCAGAATCGTCCTTGTCAGGGACTGAAGCTAGCATACCCGTTCAACGTCAACTAAAGGGCCACTCTCGTCGTTGACCAACTGAGCAGCGAATTCAGCACCCTTCTCAGGGTTGGTGCGCATAATATGCTGAAGGAGTGTGATGTAGTCCGGGGTATATCCGACTTTCTTGGAGTAGAGGAGGATCTTCTCAGTTTGACCTGTCTCGGCGAAGCATGCAACAACTTTGTGAGGAATATTGGCTCGGAGGTAGACGCTAAGAGCCAGCGTCATATCATGAAGGCGTACAATATCACCCAATTCCTCACTGCATGTCAACTGTGCACTTGATCGTCAACTAGCACTCTGAAGTGGGAGACGTGACTATACCTTATTCTCCTTGAGCCACTTCTCCAGCAATTGTTTGCGGCCCTGTTGAAGAACAGGACGTGCCAGTTCCAGAGACTCAAGATGGTTGAGCTCTCCTTTCTCAAGCAAGATGCCAAAGTATTGCAAGATGGGGGAAATGCCACCAGGAGGAGTGGGAGCGGACTTGAATGCCTCGATGACTTGAACTGTACGCAGAATACCCCGGGGTGACGTTGCAGCAATTTTTGCGGCTTCACTATATTGACCGGCAGAGAAGAGTTGATTATATTGCTTGACATACAAGTCGTCCGCCCCTGGCAAATTGGCACGGCTAGCTAATTTGAATGCCAGTTCAGTATTGTTAAGCGTTGTCAGGATGTAAGGAATGATAGTTTGTTCGTCAACATTAACGCTCAAAACTTGTCCCTTCTTGTTAATCCCAATAATACCGTTGGTAGCTTCGTGCTCGGCAGTGACAAAGATGGTCTCCCCTGAAATACGGTTCATGTACACGCATGCACCTGATTCAAGATCATATAGGTGGATAAATCCAAACTTGGTGACGAGGTAGATAATCCCGTGTTTCTTGGACACTTGCATGGCGACGGGGAAGTCGTTGGTGGCTTCGGCAGGGAAGTAGACATCGACTGCTTTCTTGACGAACGCTGGATCGGGTGCTTGATGATCGATTTGTACGATATGTAACTATGAGGATAGAGAGGATTGGTTAAATGCGGATTATTAGGCGTGTGCTTGAACGCACCTTGGCGCCAGTGCCGGTCCTCACGGCGAATGCAAAGAGCTTGGTAGGTTTTGTGTGACCGTCCAGCTTAATCTCTGCAAAAGCCGCTGCATGGCCCTCGATTGCCTGACTGACACCACGATCTCGACTGTACAGTTGCATGGCACCCTTGATTTTGAAAGCCGTAGGTGAGGTCGAGTTTCCTGAAATGCCGATGACACAGAGCCATTTCTCATCGGGAGTAGCGCGGTAGTTGATAATCTGAGAACCTGCAAGTGATGGATGACGCTCAAAGATCTTCTGAGGAGGTGATGTCGTGTCTGTAATCGTCCAGTGATATACCGAAGTTTCGCTGACGAGACCGATCGTAGTTTCTGAAATCCACTTCCAGAATACGATATCTTCATTACTCATGTAGGATTTAACCTTGGACTTTGTCTCGATGTTGAAAATTTGAAGAGTCCGGCCAGCTGGAGTCGAATAGGAATGGAGCAATAAGTGAGCGGATGAGGATGCTGCGGCTCCTAGCCAGAGAAGCATTGGCAAAATAAGTACCTTTCAATGCTAGGATTGACCGAGAGGGGTGCATAATTGCACTATCTGCACTAATGGGACGTCGAAGGATGTTGTTGGCATCGGCAAGGTCGATAATGACGACTTGATTCTGTTCATTAACTTTTTCCCGTACGCAGATGTAGTGGTCGGACTCCAAAGTCAGGGTCTAAGAATATCGCGATGAGAAATGATACGCGGTACACCTGGAGCATAATCTTACCTGTAGGCCAGGTATGGAGGAAAAAGTGGATGGGAGGGTGAGTACACGCCAGCAGTCTTGGCATTGAATACCGCGTCGAGACGACATACCTGAAATGATATGGACGCGGGTTGGATACCAAGGCTGGAAAGCTGGAGATGCTCGCAAAAAGCGATGGGTTTTGAGATATCCACAGCAGCCATGGTATTGTGGGAGGGTCGTCTGGCGACTGGAGGGGATTGGGGAAGAGGATAGGATGTCGTGTTTGTTCTTATTTTCGACATCAGCTTTAGTGGAGACCACTAACGTTGTGATCAAAATTTGTTTCAATCGCAAGGTCGAGTAGCAGACTGGCTGGGCCAGTATACAAGAATTTCATTCATTTCTGAGCACGTACAAGTGTTCTGCGCCACAACCACCTAAACCATAGTCCATGTCATGTCTCATTCATCCCTATCACCAATTGCCATAACCGTGCACCCGTCGTTATAATCACCTGGCCTCGTGCATCATGCATCACCTTGGGTGAAGGGTTTGTCTATCAAGCGTAGCCTACGTGCATTAACAAAGCTGCCACACGTAGTAATGCAGAAATCTATGTAATATTGTACACAATACATCCATGACAGCAGAGTCCAGAAGGTTCTTGGTGCGCTTTATATCCAGGAACCTATAACTAATCCTCCGCAAGCGCTAGGGCCTGCTCTAGGTCATCATCGTCATGTACCAATGCGGTTGAAGGGGGTGCAGTGCCGTAAAGGAGACGCTGGACGACAATGGCTAACAAGCTAGTCACACCAAGCGTCGACCAGCCTCAATGAACCCACTTACCAACGTCAACAGACAGCTGAAAGATGGCGCAAACCTTAAATTGTAGCGGTGACCCCTGAAGGAAGAAATATATGGTCCTACGAGAGTGAATAAAAGTTTGGTAGAGCATCGAAATACACCTACTTGAAGGTATCTCCGCCAACCCAACCAGCTAATGTGGACATCCTAAACCCGTACAGCGAACGCTGACGGTAATTGCTTCACGCCTGTTTTAGATTTCGCACGAGCAAATTGCATATAAACTAACCTGATTAACTGCGGAATGGGTAGAGTGCTCTCAAGACCAAGCGCAGCGAAACCAAGCAAATCCACATAGAACGCAGACCTGCCAAAAATCAGAAATAGGATACCTTGGCATATTCTTGTGGATGGTTAGAAGCTGCTGCATTGACGACGCCTTACACTTACATCAAGCCAGCCAGAAATTCGATATATTGTGCATAAGTTGGCCATTGCCAGAATCCTAGTGGCCGGGAAGATCCTCCAAGAACCTCTGGGCTCGTCCGCGGGCGGTATAATATGCATATATACAGCAGGGCAAGCTAAATGACAAGTCAGCAGGGTTCGAGGAAATGCACGCTGCATATTTACCTGAGCAACAATCATCAGGATCGACTGGATCAACAATGCCAATTCAAAGTGGTTCCTAAGTGCACAAGCAAATTCAGCGCGCAGACGCGCAACCTGAGTGTGACCTACCCCAGCCAGAAAAAGCATCGCGTTATATTTGCAATGAGTCTATAATGAAGGGTAAGAAATAATGAATAAGGCCGCCACGAGAGTAGGAGCACAAACAATATCGCGCAAACATCTCTGGAGAATCCGGTTGAGTCCCTGTATACGAGTTATTAGCCGACTAGGATCCCGATGCGATAAATGGAACTCGCTTTTTCCGAATAATTGAAGCTGCTTGGTCCGCGTAGACCTGGGTCGGATGAGAACTCGGAAATACGCATGCAACTAGGATAGATACTGACCAACGGTGGGCCAACGGCCATGCCTATCGATGCAAGCGTGGAAATCCATGAAGCTACCATTGCGGTGTGCTTCTACAAGTTACAACGATTCTGAAGAGCGAATGAATGAGGTTGACAACTTACGTCAGCTGTCCTGGTCAAGTGCTGCGCGTCAGCTGTGCGCTGGTCGCGCTGGTCATGGCACTGGGTATCGGATTCGGCGCATTCCTGCTGCTGTAGCGTGTCATGTATGCGGGAGTTCGCCGGGTCTGAATCCTTCTAGAGAACCTTCGACACAATTCACGACCACTGCTATGCCTCAAGTCCAGCGAGCCAACTTCAGCAACTATAAAATCGTCTGACGGCCTTCAAGTTCGTAAATAGATCGTAATAGACATCCTGTGCTGATTATATATTTATGTATCTAACTACTTCAATTTTTGTTAACCTGTTACGCCAGTAGCACGGAAGAGGGGAATGGCGGACAAGTGAATGCGACATAGGACCGTGTATTTCAGTAATTATTATGTACTTTGTCCATAGAACAGTCGCAACCTCAAAGTACAGCAAGGGAGTCAGATGTCGACTGGCTTGGGCGTAAAGCCTTCACGCAATTCCGAACAATATTGGCAAGCAATTTAACCATCCACAAATGCCAACACTCTCCAATAGCTTGAGGCACTGCAAATTTTGAATTCGTCAACACTTGACCCCGTTTCCTCTGCCCCTATCAGTTCAGAGCACCACAGAGGGGAGCATAGCAGTATTTTGGACACAGGAAATGACTAGCACTAGGGTGTTGGAGTAAGGACATTGGGGTTGCTATACCCTGGTGGAAGGCGAAGCAGGGCAGCACCACATTCCACATGCATTTCAGAAAGGCTTGGCGATACCGCGTGAACTACGAATAGTAAGTTACCTCTACAGACATTGAGGCACTCCCTCAACGAGACGGATATTCGCACTAACCTCAGACTCATTATGTTTAGTTTAAATTAGCACAGCACAGCCAATGACTGACAACACGTAGTCAAAGATGGTGAACGAATGTTGCGACTCGGCCCCGCCATAGTGCGGCCCAAAAGCACCACTAACTGCTAGGGAGATCATGAAATTCTTGATGAACCTGTATTCCTTTTCGCAGGAGGCGACGATCGAAATTTTTTACCCGGGCAAAGATACAACTTCTCAATACCTTTATCTTTTGGCAGCCTTGGGGAATCTTGTCAGTTCCTTTAACGCCGCTTCCGCTAGATATGATTTCCGAGAAATAAACGCAGGGAAAATTATTTCATTCGTATCGCGATGCTAGAGGGCTACGCTATGAGTGGTCGCAGGAACTACGAAAGACGATGGTGCAGCCCTCGAACGCGAGTGAAGCACCGCGGACAGGGCGTCGACACCACGTGATTTATTGACGGGGATGGGCCGAAAGGGGGAATTGGGACAGCCACACAACCTTCTCCCTTACATTTGCTTCAACGTCAACTCCACCCAACTTATCGTTCGTTTTCCTTTCTTTTGTCCTATATTTACGTGGTACTTGGGCTTTTTGGGTGATGTCGGCTAGTAATGGCAAGGCAGCGCACGCTGCAGAGGAGAGAGATGCCGCTGAACTGAAGAAGGCTATTGCGACTGGTCAGGTTAAAGAGGCCTCATCTTCGACTGCTAGTGAGTGAAGCAACAGTCACTGCGATTCACTTTGTTCATACTATATTTCAGTGGGTTCGATTATATGCTACTGTTTTGCGTCAATAATAATGACTGTCGTGAACAAGGTATGACCCATGTATGCAACTGTGCAAATCGTTTGACATGTCAATAGTTTGTCGTCTCTGGAGCAAACTTTTCAATGAATTTCTTGCTATTAACCATCCAATCGGGTGTCTGTGTAGCCTGTGTGCTCGCATGCAAGAAAGCCGGCATAATATCCTTCCGAGATTTTGATACCCAGGATGCCAAATCATGGTTTCCTATCAGTTTCTTCCTCGTTAGTGTGATCTACACTGGCTCTAAAAGTCTGGTAAGCGCATTGCAATAGCTGTGCCCACGACGTTAACATGGTCCGCAGCAATACCTTAGCATCCCCGTATACACTATTTTCAAGAACCTGACCATCATCCTGATTGTACGTAACAGCGTGTCAACAAGTCCCTTTATTCCGCTCATTTTATTGAAGGCGTATGGTGAAGTAATATGGTTTGGAGGCAAAGTCACCGCGCTCATCTTTGTATCATTCGTCTTCATGGTCAGTGTGATTAGGTTAGGTTCTTCGTATTTACTCAAATGAAACACAGGTCGTATCGTCCGTGATTGCTGCATGGTCAGATACCTCTAATACGTTTGGCGATTCCATGCCAGCTGCTAGTAGCGCTTTGACTCTTGATTCCCTTTCTGCTGTCACTGGTGCCGTTAGGCAGCTGAATATTGGGTACTTGTGGATGATGCTCAACTGTTTAGCGAGTGCTGCTTATGTGAGTTTCAGCACGTGTGAAGCCAATAATTATCTGACAATTAACAGGTCCTTACGATGCGCAAAAGGATTAAAGCAACTGGGTTTTCTGACTGGGATTCCATGTTCTACAACAACCTTCTCAGTGTTCCTATTCTCGTCGTGTTTTCTTTCTTGGTTGAGGATTGGAGCACGGAGAACCTGAGTCGTAATTTGTATGCACCCTATTCAACACAGATTTCATCGCAGAAACTCACATTTATCTAGCCCGGAAGAGACGAGGAATATCCTCCTATCTGCTATCGTGTTTTCTGGGGCCGCTGCCGTTGGAATTTCGTACACGACAGCGTGGTGCATCCGTGTCACTAGCAGTACGACATATAGGTGAGTCCTCATTGGGTGATCGCCGCGTCGCATAAACCCTGAACGTGGTCAACAGTATGGTTGGAGCTTTGAACAAACTCCCTGTTGCTGCATCGGGCATGCTGTTCTTTGGCGACCCCGTTACATTTGGTTCTGTTACGGCCGTCTTGGTCGGATTCTTTGCAGGTGTCGTGTATGCAGTCGCAAAGAACAATCAGAAGAAGGCAGAGAGTCGAATGCAGGCGAACGGAATAATACCGTTGTCGAATGTACAGAACAGGAACTCGTAGACAGGTGACATCGGTTGAGACCGGATAGGATACACTAGACATAGGCAATAGAGAGGAATGGTATGAAAGGTGTGGGTTCACAAGTGCTTGCTTCGCGCTTGGCCGTCTCTCCGTGTTTAAGCTTTTATCTTCCGGTGTAGACGGAATGATATGGGACTCCGGCTGCGAGCTAACAGGTTCGCTTAGATCTGAGGCTCATGGTCTTGGCCCTGGAATCAATGATACGCTCCTGGGACACATATTTGTGGTGGGGTGGAGATGAAGCGGACTGCCCGCCTTATTGCCGGGGAGGAGCAGATTAAACTGAGGATCGTGAGTGGATGGTGGCGGTTGGCGCAGCTAAATATTTGATAAACAGCGATTTTGCCTTGGGCCGATCGCTATCCTCCGACCTTATTACACCCATCCTTCCTTCTTTACCTCCACCTACTTCCTTCCTCGACACCTCTTCTCCCCCTGGTGTCAATATCGTGTCTAGGTCTTGGACTCAGCAATTTGATTAACAGGATCCGGTACACCCGATTCCTCCCATTCCGGAGAGACATTATAAATACTTATAACCCCCAACTGCATGAACAACAGGATTTGAATACTGCCCACACCATGGCATCGCAGAGCTTACATCCCCCGAGGTTAGCCGCCATGTTCGCTGCGTCCCCAAGCGCACCGGGGACCCCCGTCCACTCCATCCAGACGATGCGCAGGAAGTCTGCTGGTCACAATGGTCCGTTGACCAAAATCCTAGTCGCTAATCGTGGTGTATGTCTCCAGCTATGTGGCTACTACGATTGCGCGCTAAACGATGTATCGCATTAGGAAATCGCAATCCGTGTTTTCCGTACCGCCCACGAGCTCGCGATGCACACTGTCGCCATTTATTCCTACGAAGATCGTCTATCAGCTCATCGTCAGAAGGTTCGCCTTTATTGATTGCGCTCTCTGGAGTCTCCTGTTGGAAGCTAACTCGGGACTTGCAGGCTGATGAAGCCTACCAAGTTGGAAAGGGACTGACGCCCGTTGGCGCCTATCTTGCCCAAGACGATATCATCAAGATTGCGCTCGAGCACGGTGTTGATATGATCCATCCTGGGTATGTCCCTGTTGCATCATATTCCGCATCAGATCGTCGTTGAATTTGAATTTGTTTCCTTGTTCGAATGTCGGGATGATCCAGTTACGGGTTCTTATCCGAAAATGCCGAATTCGCTCGCAAGGTTGAACAAGCTGGAATTGCCTTCGTTGGACCCTCCCCTGATGTCATTGACAGGCTTGGTGATAAGACCAAGGCCCGCACGCTTGGTATGTATGCACTACATTTCTTGTGTTCGTTGCAAAGCTCAGTGATGCCTCATTTTAGCCATGGAGGTCGGCGTACCAGTCGTCCCAGGTACCCCCGGGCCAGTAGATAATTACGAAGATGGCGCTGCCTTCATTCAGGAGTACGGCTTCCCTGGTAAGTTCTGGAGGTCTAAAGCATAGTTTCCGCGTCCCTGAATATAGGCGCCTAGTTATCATCAAGGCTGCCATGGGAGGAGGTGGACGTGGAATGCGTGTAGTCAGAGAACAGTCTGACTTCAAGAACTCTTTCGAGCGTGCAGTCAGTGAAGCCAAGGCTGCTTTTGGCGATGGAACCGTGTTTATTGAGCGATTCCTTGAACGCCCGCGTCATATCGAGGTTCAAATTCTCGCTGATGCTCAGGGCAACACTATTCACTTGTTTGAGCGAGACTGTTCCGTGCAACGCAGACATCAAAAGGTCGTAGAAGTTGCACCTGCGACACACCTACCAGAGGAAGTCAGACAAGCCATCCTCTCCGATGCTATCAAGTTGGCCAAGAGTGTTGGCTATAGAAATGCTGGAACTGCTGAGTTCTTGGTTGATCAAATGGGCAGACACTACTTCATTGAGATCAACCCTCGTATTCAAGTCGAGCACACTATCACTGGTAAGATGCGCCTCCTTAAACTTATTTAGCGACTGTCCATCTTCTGACACAATTTCTAGAGGAAATTACTGGCATTGATATTGTTGCTGCACAAATCCAAATCGCTGCTGGCGCAACACTCCCTCAGCTCGGATTAACCCAGGAAGCCATCACCAAGCGCGGGTATGCTATCCAATGTCGTATCACTACCGAAGATCCTGCCCAAAACTTCCAGCCTGATACTGGAAAGATTGAAGTTTATCGTTCTGCAGGTGGTAATGGTGTTCGTCTTGATGCGAGCTCCGGTTTTGCTGGTGCCCAAATTACGGTGTGTAAATTGATTTGGCTGGTAGATGCCAATACTGAACTCTGTGAAGCCTCACTATGATAGTTTGCTGGTCAAATGCAGTGTGAGCGGTGCTACCTATGAAGTCGCGCGTCGAAAGATGCTCCGCGCCTTGGTTGAGTTCCGTATCCGTGGTGTCAAGGTTTGTGGTTCCTACGTGTCCAAGGACAGCGCGCTCATCTTTATTGCAGACTAATATCCCCTTCCTGTTCCGTTTGTTGACGCACGACGTCTTTATTGGTGGCAAGACTTGGACCACTGTGCGTATCCAGTATACTGGATGAACCCATTTATTGACCTTGCTTTGTAGTTCATCGACGACACCCCAGACCTCTTCAAGCTTGTCCAGAGTCAAAACCGTGCACAGAAACTGTTGGCCTACCTTGGTGACCTCGCTGTTAATGGAAGCTCGATCAAAGGGCAATCTGTCGGTCACCCTTTAATTTTGCACGTTCAATGCATCCTGATCCATCGTACAGGGCGAGCCAGGCTTGAAGTCCGAAATTTCTATTCCTAAGCTTGCCAATCGGGACGACCCCTCAGGACCCCCACTCGATACCACATTCCCTTGCGAAGTTGGCTGGCGCAATATAATCGTTGAACAAGGCCCTGAGGCCTTCGCTAAGGCTGTCCGTGAATATCCTGGCACCTTGATCATGGACACGACATGGCGTGACGCTCACCAATCTCTCCTTGCTACCCGCCTAAGAACAATCGATATGGTCAATATTGCTAAGGAGACAAGCTATGCTTTAGCTAACGCATACAGTATTGAGTGCTGGGGGGGAGCAACCTTCGACGTTGCGATGCGTTTCCTCTACGAAGATCCTTGGGAGCGCCTGGTACTTTCGTTTCACTTGAGTTTCGGCTACACGATTGCTAATGTTGCAACTTAAAGCGCACTCTCCGAAAATTGGTTCCCAACATCCCTTTCCAAGCTCTCGTCCGTGGTGCGAATGGTGTCGGATACACGAGTTACCCGTAAGTATTGTCAACACCCAACGATAACTCGTCCCTTATTCCAACATTAGCGACAATGCCATCTATGACTTCTCCAAGAAGGCAGTTGAGAACGGTCTTGATATTTTCCGGGTCTTTGATTCTTTGAATTACTTCGGTATGTGATCACTTGTTCTATCAATCTTGATGCAATCTTACATGGATGTGGTGTAGAAAACGTGAGTATATCATCCCTGCAGGAGCCTGACGCTGGACCTTATGTGCCATCGTAGATGCGCCTCGGTATCGATGCCGCCAAGAAGGCTGGTGGTGTCGTCGAAGCTGTAGTTTGCTACAGTGGTGATGTCGCCAGTCCCAAGGAAACCAAGTACACCCTTCAATACTACTTGGACTTCATCGATCAACTCGTGAAAGAGGGTATTCACGTGTTGGGTGTGAAAGATATG
The DNA here is from genome assembly GCA_000349905.1 of Volvariella volvacea V23. NCBI lineage: Eukaryota > Fungi > Basidiomycota > Agaricomycetes > Agaricales > Pluteaceae > Volvariella > Volvariella volvacea. The sequence continues at coordinate 1,372,941 of KB722739.1, read as the reverse complement.
GCTGGTCTTCTCAAGCCAGAAGCTGCCAAACTGTGAGACTGGTTCTATCTCCATGTCCCACGTCCGTTTCATACTTACCTTCACCGATTAGCCTTATTGGAGCTATCAGGCAGAAGTATCCTGACCTTCCTATCCACGTTCACTCTCACGATACTGCAGGTATTGCAGCTGCGAGCATGATTGCTTGTGCCTTGGCCGGTGCCGATGTCGTTGACGTTGCCATTGATAGTAAGTCACCCAACGATGAACTCCTGAATGCTAGAAGACTCACACCTAACAAAGGCATGTCTGGGTTGACATCGCAACCGTCCATGGGTGCTGTATGTATGGCCCTCGAGCAGACATCCCTTGGAACTGGTATCCGTTACGATGATATCCAAGCACTCAACTCGTATTGGAGCCAGGTTCGCATGCTATACAGCTGCTTCGAGGCCAACGTTCGTGCTTCCGATTCTAGCGTCTTTGATCACGAGATGCCTGGAGGTCAATATACCAACCTGATGGTAAGGACCCATATACATTTAGAAAAAGAAACGTGCACGGGGATTTCTCACACGTAACGAAACACGTTTTTAGTTCCAAGCGTCCCAACTTGGTTTGGGCGAACAGTGGAATAGTAAGTTGCCTACGCTTCTGTTGTGGTTTCCTTTCTTTCCGATTGCACGTTCTTTCTTTTAAAAATAGTCATTAAGCAGAAGTACATTGAAGCCAACGCACTCGTATGTGGCCTTCTAGTAACCGATCCTTTCTTCTGCTGACCGCATCTGGAATTAGTGCGGAAACATCATTAAGGTATATTGATACTAACTTGATTGAGCTCCCATTTGACCTGTTGTGCAGGTCACACCATCATCCAAAGTCGTTGGTGATTTCGCGCAATGGATGACATCGAACAACTTCTCGAAAGAGGATGTTCTAGCCCGCGCAGAGCAACTTGACTTCCCATCATCCGTAGTCGAATTCTTCCAGGGATATCTTGGCCAGCCCGTGGGAGGCTTCCCAGAACCATTGAGATCTAAAGTTATCAGGAACAAACCAAGGATTGATGGCAGACCAGGAGCAACTATGGCACCTTTGGACTTCAAGAAGCTCAAGGCTGAATTACGCACCAAGTTCGGCAAGCACATCACAGATGCGGATGTCACATCCTATGTTATGTACCCCAAGGCTCGTAGTATTTACATATCGCAGCATTGTGCCTTTCTGACAGATTGGGTATAGGTCTTTGAGGAGTACCAAGGCTTTATCGAGAAGTATGGAGACCTCAGGTATGCTAATTAACCCATGACCGTGCTGAATTCACGCTTATCAACTTGTTGAAACGCAGTGTCGTACCCACACGCTACTTCTTGGGCCGCCCAGAGATAGGCGAGGAAATGCACATCTCCATTGAGAAAGGAAAGACCTTGATCATTCGCCTAATGGCCGTCGGCCCAGTTGTAGAAGGCCGTGCTCAACGTGATGTCTGGTTCGAAGTCAACGGAGAGGTACGTTTATTCATGGCGCTACAACCCTTTCTTTTGATCTGACTTCCTGCCCAAGGTCCGCGCGGTGTCCGTCGAAGATAAAAACTCCGCTGTGGAGACAGTATCGCGGGAGAAGGCTACATCTGACCCTGGTTCTATTGGTGCACCTATGTCGGGTGTTGTTGTGGAGGTCAGAGTTAAGGAAGGCCATGAAGTTCTGAAGGGTGATCCTTTGTGCGGTGCGTGATCTCAGCTCTTCCATACTTCTACCCTATGCTGCGTCCTCGTTGGCCACGCATAGTCTCCTCTTTTGAGTTTGGGATTGGCAGCTGACCTGCGTTTCTTCCCTTATCATTGCTATGTGCTATTTATGTCAATAGTGCTAAGTGCCATGAAGGTGAGGTTATCATGTGTACACCATTTAGAGTTATTCTGAATGCCCCTGCTTTTCTAGATGGAATCTATCGTCACTGCCCCAGTATCTGGCCACGTCAAACGTGTTGTAGTTCACGAAGGTTCGTCGTTGGTGTATTCCTGATTATCCTTGTGATAACCCGCTGTTCCTCTAGGCGACTCTATCAACAGTGGGGACCTCGTTGTGGAACTTGTCCACTAGGCTTTTATCTTTCTGGAGACAAGTGCAGGAAAATAGTCATATACCTAGAATCACGCAATGAATTAAGTGTACTTTATATAAATATGTGCAGTATGAAATTTGTCCTCCATCATTGGTTATGCAGATCAAGCGAGTTCCGCAGCAACGGCATTCCTCACTGAAAATCTAATGATGCAAACCTTACGAGATCTTACGTGGTTATACCACAGGGTATAGGATATGCAGAACGATACACCCTGCAGATAAATCAGTATGGAGACTCACGAGAACTAACAATAGCTTTCGCAAGTCAGGGCTACTCGAAAGAGTAGGCCTAATGTTGTTAATTTTGTCGATGAACACACTAAATGAGGTGATGGTATTTTCTTAGGTTGGATTTATATTTAGTGTTCAGTATGTTCGTGGACCCGTTGAGTGGTATAGGCTATGTTTAAAGGTTACAACCCGGCCCTAATATCGACAAGTAGGTCAGATGTAGCCCTCAAGGTATCCACGCATTCCCGATGAAGCTCTTCAACAATTTCCTAAAATCGATTAGTCAAATGTTCAAAAAGTCCTTGAGTAGTCGGTGCACAGTAAATTCACCTTGGCTGGGAGAATCTTGTTCATTAGCCCAACACCCGTACCACCCCACACTAGCATACGAGTAGGGTCATCATTGCGCACAGCTTCCTGAAACTCCTGACGAATTTCGGTCGTGTCTCGGTTACGTTCAAAATCGTCAACAGTCACTAGGAAAACGGACATTAGTCAGTAACCAGGCGGCCACTAGTTTTCGATTTATGCGCAGTTGAGCGGCGCATTGGTAAGCACATCGGGCATTGCGTTAATAGTCAGCGCCCAGGGAGGAAAATGGGGTAGTGACATAGAAAGAAAGAAGTGTCAGGGAAGCGTAATCACAATTTCGCAGAGCACGCCCGTCGATGCCGTCGGGCCAACCCAGAGTTCCGCGGGCATGATCGAACGCCATGGTGCGAACAGTAGATCCCAAATTAGCATCGATGATCGCCTGCATTTGAGCCTTGGTGTATCGACTTTCGGGCGAGAGTAGGAAGCGGGTTCCAAGCACTACACCCGCAGCACCAAGCGAGAGAACTGAGGCAATTTGTGAGCCATTAGCTAAGCCCCCTGCGCCGAGAATTGGTGGACCATCTCGGGGAGTCAAGGCCAGGATAGCAGGAACAAGGGTTAGAAGTGGAGGAGCGGTAGAACTACCGTGGCCGCCTGATTCGTTTCCTGCGTGATCATGGTAAGGACAGCCTGCATCATGTGAGGAAGCTAGGTGGAGCTCCACCTTGGGCAACAATGACATCCGCCTTCCATGTATTCAGCGCCACTGATGCTTCCTCGAGTGAGTTTACTTGGACAAAAACAAGTGTCTTGGACTGCGTTTTCTGGTCGTGCTGTCCGACTATCTCGATCCAATGGCCGAGATTGCGTCCAAATGCGAACCACACAGCCCGAACACCACTCTCTAAAGCGATGGACAGTAGCTGGGGGCTTGGTGAATCGGGCTTCTCGAGCTGCCACCCGAGAAAGCCAATACCGATCGGGAGGCGGTCAGCATTAAGGGGCTTGAGCATTTCCTTTGCAGTGGCCAGTTCACTCGTAAACCTTTCAACGGGGTCATAACCTTTTGAAATGTACTCATCAGCTCGTCATGCAAGCATCTGTATGGGTATACGTACCAGCGGCCAGGAAACCAAACCCTCCACCAAGGGTGGTTTGGGCAGCCAGGGCACCTGTGTATGTCGATTCGGTTTGAATAAACAGGATATGACGTCGGAGAGCAGCATTGCAGCATCTCTGCTACCACAGCAGCGTACCTCCGCTGGCACCGGCCATAGGCGCGGACACAACTGGTGTTCGGATGCCCAGAAGGGCGGTAAGTTTAGTTCGAATGCGACCAACTAACGCCGAAGACATGGCAGGAGATGCAGCAGACGAGGGCAGGAAACCAAGAATCGATGGCAGTGGTAATTGCGGATTTGTGAGCCTCCTGGGTTGCTGACTACATTGTTCCGGATGATCACGGGGCATGAGATACCTCCCACAAGATCCTCAAGGCACTTGGTGGCTAAGCAAAATGGACGGCAAACGCAGCCGTCCCAGGCCACGACATCAGACTGATGAGATAGACTTAGCAGTGGTGGTGGTTGTCTTATTCTAAGGTACGAGCCTGATGCGGACACGGTGTGAGGTTCAACGCGGCCTTGTTTGTCTTTGTGTTTGCTTTTTTGGACGCTGCTGCTTGCCCGTCCTTTATCTTTCCCTAAACACATCGCCCAACATGGTACGTCCTCTGAGCTCCTCGTCATCCTTGACGTACGTTCTAGATGCTAATCTTTCACGGCATTGCCTTCGATAGCCTCCTCCGAAGTCCAAGGGCGGCAAAATGCTCAGCCTCATCAACTGGAGGCTGAGAGTCACAATAAACGATGGTCGCGCCTTAACCGGGCAAATGCTGGCCTTTGATAGGCACATGAATCTCGTGTTGGCTGATTGTGAGGAGTTTAGACGCGTCAGACCCAAGAAGAAGCCAGGTGAGGAGACTGCGCCAGAGCAGGAAATAAAACGAACCTTGGGCTTGGTGATCTTGCGAGGAGAGACCGTCGTCAGTCTAACTGTTGAGGGGCCGCCGCCTGTAGTCGATGAGGATAAGAAACCCAATGTCGTATGTACCCATTTTCTTTATCAGGAACTGGCATCTATACCCCGAAATCTCACACAACTCATACACAGCTACCAATCGGGCCCGGACGTGGTATGCCTGCAGGCCGTGGTATTGGCATGATGCCGCCGAGTTAGTTTTTTTCCTTGTTGATCGTTGTCGTGCCCATTGACATTCCCATCTTTGTCCTAGTCGGAGCGCCCCCCATGGCCCGGCCACCTATGCCATTTGCTCCTCCAGGTATGCCTGGCCCTCCTCCTGGCTTCCGACCTCCTGGCTTCCCCCCGGGTATGCCGTTCCCACCGCCACCAGGATTCGCTGGACCGCCCCCTGGGTACGCGTCTATATTTATTCGTTGAGAGGGTCGCTGACTCCTATATTTTAGATTCCAAGGTCCACCATCAGGCCCTCAGTAAAGACATTCAGGTGTGCCTTCTTAGCGCGTGCATTTTGAGTCAAAACGAAGGTTGGGTACATGCCACTTACAGCGACTATCAGGCTTTTGTCGCAAGCTGGATGTACGATATCACTGCCCGATTGCTGTATATTCTCGGCGTCATGTTGCTATAACGAATGATAATAATGATCCTGCTTATCTCGACTCTGTTTTCCATTCTTCGTCCATGTTTGGGATCGACTTTCATTCTTTCAACTCCCGTTCTGTGTGACGTCCAGGTTTTAGGCTTTCTGTTGCTGGGCTCTCCATTTTGGTGGCGATGGCATGGACCTTTTTTGGTCTCGAGCTGCTGATACATCTATGCCCTTTAGTAACCCCAGCCATATATGTCCAGGCAGCGTCCCCCATCAATCGAAGCATGACCTTCTGCGCAACCTTCCCTGATGTTCAGGAGAAAATCGCACCGAATCTCACCATTCTTCCTTCATTCGCCGTGTTGATGGAAAACATATTTCGTCACATATTCATCATTGGGTAAGCCCCAAGCGCATATCTACTTACGGTGCTACTATAGCCTCCGACTGCACGCTTCAGGAACTGGACAACGGCATTGAATTGAAGAATAAAGACGTGATTAATACAATGAACTCTGGGGACAGCAGAACTCCATTCAGCGATATGCCCTATCTCTACTTCGCGGCAAGCTCGCTTACCACTGCCAGGACTGCCCGCCACCTCCAAGGGACGAGCTGATTTGAGATGGAGCAACCATCATAACTGATATCCTGCTGGAGGTCAAAAATAGGTTACATCAAGTATAAGGAACCACCAGCTACACCTTCTATGGATGGAGCTACGACATAATCTCGCGTCATGCACTGCATGTTGCAAGTGCCCGTGGAGCGCATGACCAACGGCTACTCACCCAGGTGGCCTCTATATCCCGGGTTTTGTGATTTTTGTCTCCTTGCCCGCTGTTATTGCATTCCCATTCGGTGTAGGTGAATTGACAATGATCGTCTGATTCATTTGTCGCCGCCCGATGTGTTCATGCAGAACCCTGGGAGAGAGAGATGTGATTTTGAGTTATCCCTCCGGAGCCTGAACGTAATGATCTCTATACAAGGCGCAGCCGATAAGGTACTCTAGAGATCGCACTAGTTGCGCGTGCGATGCCATACACACGAATGAGGTGAAGAGCGGGTGTGGTTACCCACCCACTGTAGGTCCCTGATTGACAGCGTCTGAGCGGGACGGTCCACCCAGGATCTATGGGGCAAGTGGGGAACCTCGCGGTCATCTGAGCTGCCAGAGACATAGCTAAATGGTACATGGCGTCTGTCAGAGCACTTGACTGCCCTGGATTCTTGCTCCATTTCGCAGCGAATGTGCGTGGGGAAGCGTCGGGAGCAAGGGGGGCGAGGGTGGATCTCAGCGACGGCAATGATCGATGGGATGGGTCAATGCCGTCATTGCAGTGACACTGTATACGCACGCAGACGGGACAAGCTCACGCTGGAGCGGTGATGGGAATGGGTCTAGAACGAGGGAAAAGTGCGGGGATGAAAGGGAGGAGAAAAAAAACAGGGTGATTGGGAGGGTTTGTTGATTTATTGTACTTGGTCTATAAGTACTCTCAAAGTAGGAGACGGAGGCATTTACGAGCTCGACGTGGGGGACGATCAAATTGATTTATTGTGTCATTTTGATGGCTATGCTCGAGGCGGGAGTACAAAGACGCTGAGATGTGGACCTCCGCGATCTAACCCTACTCTCCCTCCCTCACTCCTTGCTGATCGTGATTCCAAAATTTCTGGGCTTTCGTAGCGTCTCGCCATTGCGTAGTGCCTTGTTCTCCGCCCCATCTTCCCTGCAGTACTTGTCGGTCCGGGAAGGATATGATGTTGATGACGACGAGAGCCTGAGCTGGGAAATGGAGAGTACGTCACGATAAAAGATCGCGGAGAATAAAATGCAGATCGCGCATATCGTTGTGAGGGCTAAAGGCGCCGGCTGCGAGCTCGTATTGGCTGGTCAATCGCCCGTTCAGACGATTAGCATCTGGCTCAGAGGGGTGGGGTGACCCGAGGAAAGTCATTTTGCTATGCTGTGATGACAGGTGAGATGGCAGAGTACTCTTCTACGACAGCAGACTAGATATGGAAAACGACGATCGCTGCCAACGCGGGTTATCTTATCGGCAGCCGTCCGCAGACTTCGTATACTCGTGTTTCGACGCTGACGAGTTGTGCTGTTCTGACTGGCGACAGCGGGCGCTAGGGTTAGCTGAAACACAGGAGTTGTCACCATTCGCAGCATAGCCTTTAGCGAATAGCATGCAGCAGTAGGTACCTTTCGGTCGGGACTTGTCTGTGACATTCGAGAACGAAAGAACAAGGCGGGAGAGGGGTGAGATATAAAGTTATGACAAGACTGCTGGGCACTGGCCTGGGTGTGAAGCTTGTCGCTGGGGGCGTTAAGGGGATCTTCTGGACAAGAAGATGATGGCACCTCGTGAGCGAAAGGATCTACAAGACTCGAGATGGGACAAGAGCAGCTTTTTCCATCCATGGATCAGGATATCAAATTCTGACCCTCACAAACACCGTAATGGTTGATTGGCACCCAATTTGGATTAGGCTGAGAACGGATAAGTCCATGCTATGGAGGTATGACAGAACGAGCACGAATTTAGGTTTGCCAACAGCAGACAGATAACCAATAGCATTGGAAAATGGCAAAGAGGACTAGGCCGCGAAAGGAATCCTGCAAGGCCGCGCGCTCGCTGTGTTTAAATTGCGAGCGCAGGTGGGAAGCAACGCAGCCGAACAGATAGCAGAGTTTGCGCTACTGGAGCCATCTTCTGCAGCTCTGCAGCCACTCCAAACCGATCATCCCGCCCAGCCCACGGCTCCGTGGAGCCCACTCGCTGCATCGACGATGATAACGATACTCCGTCCACCCTCTCCAGGTCTGCTCAGCGACAAGGGCTGCTCCTGCAGGTCACACGCCCTGTCATATCACTTCCCGTAAGGTTATTCACCGGTTTTTGACTGGCTGTCCAATTTATACCCATGCGGTCCCCACTTCTGATGGCTTGCAGCTCGACTCGTTTGGAAGGCACGGCAATAAACCAACGTCTGGGTTCTGAATTGTCAGAAAACCGATGCCCCTCCAACCGCCTGGGGTCGTCGTGACTTGTAGGTGGGTGGGCGCAATTGGCAGGTGCCCTGCTGTCTCTTCCCCTGTCACCTACAGAGACAGCATGCCATCTGGAGTCGATTCGCGTCCACAGGGGGGATCTGATTGCGCATCGTATCGCGCTGGGTCAGTTTCTCCTGACATCGATGACTGTCAGCTCTTGCATTCATTGTGGGGGCTTCCTCAACTCGCTGTCAATCAAACACGTTGTTCTCTGACCCACAAAAGGCGACTCGGTGGCCGCAGCGTCCTCTGTAAATCCTGCCCAAACAGTCCATTCGGAGCAAGGAGACTGGTGGGGATTGGACAGCATCTATGATATCGGATGCTCAACAAGGGCTTATCTCAAAGAGGAAAAGAGTTACCCATGATGACTTTGGGTCCATGGGCTCTAGATCGGACAGGCAGGCAGGGTCTCGCAGCCCCCGGCCAGGGGCGATTCCAGGAGGAAGGGGATGGGCCAAGGATATCTAGGCGCCTCACGCTTAGCGTCGAGTAATTCTCCCAAGGAGTAATGAAGCGAAAACGAGGTCGACTGGTTGACACGCACAGGACGAGATAAGATTTTGCCGTGGGGAACCTGTTCTGTCTGCCTTTCTACGTTTCTGCCTGGCACGTCGCTTCCCTGAAGACAGCGACCTTCACGGTCAGCCTCAACCAAGCTATGACCGTGTTGGCTTAGGTCGCTTTATCGACCTCGTTGAAGGCCCAACGTTATTATTGATGAGTTACGCGAGCGTCGGACGCAGTAGCATATCCTTGGATATTTCCAGGGCTGCGACGACATTTATTTATTGAAGTGGAGCAGCTGCTATGCAATGGGGTGAAGATGTCGATCTGAGTCGCACTTGACGGACATATGGGTGCAGTGGGTCGCAGCGCGCTGCGAACGCTAGATCTGCAATGTTCCATTCCCGCTACAAACTATACGAGTGATAAGGAAGAGAACAGGGGACAGGGTGCTGTTTGCGCACACAACGTGGCGCGACCTTATAACCTTGATAGTAATGGAAAATTTTGGCGAGGACGTGCCACGGCACGCCGCAAGCCAACTTTGCGTATCAGTGTGCGAGGGTAATAGATTGCGAGGTCGTCGAAGGACCCTGGATGATCGCACGAAGGCAGGAAAGCCAGGCGTCGATGGTTAAATGGCAGTAATTAAAGACAAGGTTCACTATGGGAACTGGCGCGCACGCAGCAAAAGGCTAATTCTGTCCGACGCAATGTGAAACATGGCCCAGAACGGCAACCGGTGCAGGCGCGGAAGTTGCGATCGCGAGCCTGGTCCTTCTCCATCAGATGGCGAGCACTCCCGCTCAGCGTGCGTGGGTCGAGCACCGGGTGGGAGAATGTGAGACAGCGGCGAGATTGTTGTTCGGATCGAGCACATCGCTCCATCACCTACATACTCGAAACCTGCGCACTGCAATCTGCACCCATCTTCTGCATCCAGTATGTATGAAATCTATCTACGCATCTGTTGAGCCACACACCTGCCCATCACTCGCCCGCTCAATGGCCCCATTCAATTTTTTCCTGGCCTTATCACCTTCGCCCTACTTATCTCTCCCCCCTTCTCCCCTCTTGCCCATCCTAGGCAACCCACGCCGTCTATGGGCAGATGTCGTGTTTGGCAACTCGGTCATGCAATCCGAGCGAACGTGTAATTTTCAGACTTCATACAATGTCGGGAACCCGATTGTTGGCCCCCTCTCTGCACGCCTGTGGCCCCTTGATCGCAGGCAGATAGGCAGTGTACTCGCCATTCGTGCTCCCACGTAGATGGCTGCTACCCGTCTAGAACGCAGCAGCATTTTTCCCGAGTTTCGGTAGCGCGCGTGGCAGGGATCAGACTGACTCCTTGGGCCGCCAAAAATAATTTATTGCTGTACGACGAACAGACTATGTGGGTCCACTAGCATAGCATAGCATCGAGCAGGGAAACCGCGAGAGGAAGGCGCAAAAAGAAGGGGGATTAATCATCTTGCCCACAGCGGAAGGCATTAAGCCTGCCTAATGCAGAAGACGTTCCCCAATGAGCCTCGTGGCTAGTGGTGCCATAACCCGCTTCTCTTCGCTGCGCGCTGACGGCATTTTTCTGATTCATGCGCACTCACTCGGAAAATTTCACACCAGGTATTAGGGCGAAAGGTAACGAAGATAATATCGTTATCCGGGCGCAGGAAGACTCAGTACATGTGTACAGACAAAATAACGTACATCGAGTCGAGTTCTATGGAAGGGCGGGGGCAGCTGGCGTGATGAAGCAGGGTGCCTAAGGTGGGGCGGGAGGAAACCGTGAATGCGAAATGGGGATTTTGTAAAGGCAAAGGGGGTATGCAACTATTGCGTCAATTTATGTGTAGGGGGGTGTCTTGAGAGAATCATGGCAGGGATGGGATGGGATGTGTCATGTATGTATGCAACGAGAGGGGAGAGAATTTTTAGTCCATGTATGCATGTGTGTGATACGTGATCAAATGAGAGAGGAAAGCTTTTGGACGATAGTAGCCGATATCCAGTTCCAGAATGGAGTGTAGACGTAGTTTAAACCGGTCGCAGTGGCGATAGCGATAAGAAAAAAGAAGAAGAAATCTATAAGAGAGGGAAGATAGCAAAACCGGAAAGCGAGAGGGAAGGCAATCATGCAGCGACGCGCGAAGGCTTGCGCCCTCGCATGCTGGGGATGGGTGTCCCCTCAAAGTAGCAGTGCTTCGAGGGTTCCTGTGATTTCTTGACCATGGCTTTGATCGGCGACTCGACGATGGTTGTCGAGGAAGCCCACCATAGTGGAGCGTTCTTGTCTTTGCAGAACTCGTCGGAGGCCGGAAGCTCCTCCTTGGGCACTCGTGGGGAGCGCTGGAAGTGGGGCGAGTCGGGGCCCAGATGGACGGAAGGGGCGACCCACGAAGCCATGCGGCTTGCAATGTTCCCCAAAACCGACGATGAGATAGGGACGGAGTGGGATGAGATGGGCGTAGCTAGGGTCGATTCGCTTGCAGCGGAGTGGAGGGAGATTTTTCCCATGCTTGATACAGCATCAACTGATTGATTCATGGAGAGCGTCGCGTACTGTTGCTGGGGAGTGAGGATGGGCTGGGACGGCTGGGGTTTTGCTGGTTGGGGGGTGGACATGCACAAAGATGGCGGCACAGGCCGTTGGGGGATCAGCAGTCGTGGTGGACGACAGAGGGCGGATGATGGGGTGCCGTTGGGCGTTGTGTCGTCGTCGACGGGTGCGCCAAGGGGGACTGTCTCTGCCCAGGCGCGAATCCCCTCCGTCCCATTACCAACCCACGGTGCCTTTGCTGCAGCTTCGACCACAAGGTGCTCATCCTCGTCAAACTCATCGCAATCCACCCAGTCTAGTTCATCACCGTCCTCCTCCTCTGAGGGAGAGCTGTAATGGAGGTGGGATCGAGAGGTTGAGGGTTGTTGGTTGATGGCAATGTTCTCGCAGGAAAGAGAGCAGTACGGGCCATCACCCTCCTGGAATGGGTCAGCGCGAGCGGGGGGGCGGGGGAGGAGGGACGTACGAAGTGGCGGTCACAAGTCAAGCACCAGTTTGTATCCATATCAATGTCCATGATGGGTGAAGCGGGCAAAGCACGATGAGAGGCGTTGAGCGGAGGGGAGAAGAAGTGGAGGAGTGTACTGGGTAGGGGCCATTCGAGGTCCTTATGTATGAAAATTGGTTGCTGCCAGGGAGATCCGATCGGGAGATCCAATCGCATTGAGTTTAATTTGGGAGATATTTAAATAAATAATTTAATAATTGGCCCTGGCTGGTGGGATCTAGAGGCAGGCAGTTGTCTGGCCTGCGCTTCCCCAGCGGTCCATTGCCGCTCATCTCGGTGCCTTCAGCTGGCCTCAGGCGTGTCCTCGCCAGCTCGAGAACGGTCCCCCCATCTGCTGCGCAACCCCCAAGTCCGTCGTCTCCAACGCCCTTGTTCCCTGATCTCGCCGTCGTGGGCACGCCGTCCTTCCCAATGTGTCCTAGCTCCCGCCGCGTGTTGCGATGACACTCCATCGATGGACGAACAATGCCCCCACCCACATCCATGTCCTCTGCTAGATCCTCGCCTGGTCTGCCCATGACCTCCCGTGCTTCTCGTGATGAATCATCACCCAAACTCGTCACTTACCAAACCTGCCCGACTTCTGATTGTCAGCAAATCCGCCACCCTTCCCTCGCCATACGCTACTTATGCACCCCAAATTTCCTGAAATAGAAGCTCACCTCACCATCCTCTGCCGATTTCGCTCAATTAGGACACAATGGCGCGGGCTGAGCCCAAGTGTTTACGCACAAGCGACGGCTCCCTGAGCGTGCCAGTCCCAGTCTTGTCCAAACGGGACGACCGTCGCGCTCCTCAATGAGTGACGGCATCCGCAAATTGACATACATCCTGTTCCTTGCCACCTGCAATTCACTCCAGAAAATACATCGACCGAGCAACCACGAAAATTTACGCGCTTCCTTCACTCTTTTTGTTTACAGATCCCAGCCAGCGGATTTCTCGCGGCCCACCACTGGGGCAACTGTCCTTCCTTATATGGCTATTTGCATACATGCAGTCCACTCACGCAGATACTTCTATTTTCCTGATGGCCGTTGCTCGCGAGCAATTGCACGGCTGCGCTTCTGCGCTCAACTCGATTGCATCCTTGCAGTGTAGGTAACCCCTGAGTAATACCAGTCCCACCCGCTTCTGTATGTAACCATGGATTAGTACCTTCATTATTCGTTTACACGTCGAGCCTACGCGATCTTGCGCCTCATTATCCCTCGATGAGAGTCACAATCATTGTTCCCTTGATTGAAGACTAATGCATCAAGAACTCTCACCCAAGCATCCGTGCACAAGCTCTCACAATGGGTTTGACTCTATTGCAGCCTGCGCTTGACGAGGGGCATAGAATATTCTGATGGCATCCCAACTCGCCGTCGGTATCCGTGGGATCTCCTCGTCGTTCGCTCGACCCCCTCTCCTGGATCAGAGATAAGGAGGGAAGAGGTGCTGTAAGTAACACTGCAACGAGAAAGAGAATCCCTCGAGTCCCACAATTCGCAGGTTCACAACACCACTCTTGCCTTACTTGGACTCCACACATGGGGTCGACCTCCCTCCGTCTCGGTAGACTCGGAGTGCGCACGATTAATAGACAGCGCAGATAACGATAGCGCGAGTGAATGATTCCAGCGATTGACCGTGCAGGTACAACAGCCTGGGTCCCTACAAACACAATCTGGATGCAGTGTGCCATCACCTCGACTGCCCTCCCTACCTGTTATCTTAAATGATTAAATAATAATCCTAATCCTATTTCCAGCCCCTTGTACTCTCCCCCCACACACCCCACACACCCTGCAAGCTTCTGTGTTGGTAGTAACGGAACGAGAGAGAAGGGGAGGGGAAGAAGTAGGAAGGGGCAGAAAAAAAGCTTCAATACTCGCGCCTACCCTGTCTGTCCCTCCCTCCGAATTCTCATTCCCGGCGCCTCGCGCCGCCTTGCCATGCCAAAGCCACGCACCTACCCTCTCGGGCACTTCCTGATTTGATCCTGGATCCTGGAATTCCGTTTCAGCTCCTTGCTATGATGGGACGAGAGCGCATCATCCGAGTTCACAGGGTGTCCAGGGAGCCACCGGGCGGAGGGGTGTGGGCCCATCTGGGGCAGCGATTGGCGGTCCTTTGTGCATCACATGCATGCACAAAAGAAGCCAACAGGATGTCAGAACGTCTACGTGGAATGTAACATGCATCCAGTCCCATCAACACGGCAGGGCGCTTATGATGAGGGACTCAGGAGGGGAGCACGATATGTGATGCCCTCGTCCATTCCAGGCGGGTAAGGGTTGTGAGTTCGGGAGTCAAGAGGGGGACATCACCGACTCGGAGAGAGCGAGTGATACAAATGGAGGGGAACGAGCAGAGATGGCACAAGGGAAGCTTAACCTAGGGAAACGCAAACGGTCCGATCAGCCATTTTGACTTGTGCGAGTGCTCACACTTGCCACTCACGCGCTCTTTATGAAACGTGTTTACTTGATACTGTCGGCATTGGGTGTTCTGTGGCTGTTACCGTTGATGAGCCAACTTGATGTTGGCAGGTGGTGAGATAGGGAAGACGAATCCTTCCCGTCCTTTGCTCTCCCTAGAAGTTGATGCGACACCGGATATGCCTCGCAACGTGCGCTTTTGCATCCGAACTGTATAAAACGCATCCAGAATCGGCCAGGTATCGAGCTTGTGTGGCGGATACAGCACCGCAAGGATGCTCCGAGAGATCTATTGCCAATAACTGACTAGTCTGGCCAGAGGATACGCCACAGCTGTGCATCACATGTTCAGAATACCGTCAGCGATCTGATAATTCTGACCATTCAGTAATGCCACGCAAACCGCTCAAGACAGGACGGTGCATACCGTGGTAGTCATGCTCGGGATGTACGGTACGAGGACACGAAGTTTCGGTGTTCACGACATACCCATTCTGGGAAGAAAATCTTGATGTCTTGATGGGCATCAAGAACTCCAAGACCAGCAGTTGGGATGAGGGTACTGTACCCTAGGTGTCAAGGCGCGGGTAACGGGCTCAGGCTGGAAAGAGAATAGTTACAGGTATACAAGCCTTTATCAGAAAATCAACGTCTCAAGGATAGTTATCTGGTCCTTGATTATCACTCACCCTTCATTCAACTTGTTCTCCTATCGTTCGGCCAGGACCTGGTTCCTCATCTGTCTTTCGCGCAGAAGTCAAAATAGGATCCTGGCAGGGTAAATGGAACGACAGGAAACGTAAGCCCAATCTGCGCATATAAAATAGGAATCCACACGCACACAGGAAGAATCACTCAGGGTGTGATCTGCACAAGGGTCCGTGGAACGAAACATTGTGCGGACTGTAAGAACGAAATGACACTCCAATTTTTTTTCGTGGGTTCACACGCAGTACTCGTGTTCAGAAAGCCCCCCATATCTTGTCTTGGAAGACACAGGCTTGGGCAACACGAAGCCAGCTCGTGTTTGATGTTGACGACAATGATTTTCGTAGTACACACGCCGGCCACGTTCAAGGACCATAATTGAACACAGCATGATCGAAAAAAAGTTTCTCTATTGCTGTAGCTGGCAGACCCTATTCCATATCAGACTGGCTGACAGGAGTAGGATAATGTATTAGAATTGCGGACGCGAATAGAGCTGGAGCCACTGTGTGCCACCCTGATTATCGCATCTTGAGGTGCAGCTTTTCAACTTCACTGTAAACCTTAATGGAGAAGGAGAACATACCAGGAAACTCGTGTTTACTTGTCTTGGTTTTGCCCACGGCCGTGTGTGTGTGCTTCTATCACATCCTGAAGCGGAGTCTAGAGTCGGAGTCGGCGGCGGCGGGCCAAGTACTACGACGAGAATCAAAAGGCAAGTCGATGGTGGGAGAATGCCGACTCGGGTTGCAGGTGCAACTCCAGGGAGATGCCAGAAAGAAAGGGATAAATTTATCAGAAGAAGGAATACATCCTTCTGTTCTGTCCGCGCGCTACTCTAGTAAGGTGGTGTCGTCTGGACTCTGCTAGGCCAGCTACTGTCGGACACCATGGCGATATGGAGCTGACAGAACGGCCGTTAATTTAGGTATCGACCACTCATTAAGAACGGCTCCCACACACGCCCTGTATGATTGCTGGAGCTGTAGGGAACAGCTTACAAAAGTAGGGTGTGATTTACGTGAGCCTCATAGAGGTTAGAGACCTTTCTCACCTCATTTCCATGGAGTGGGACCCCATTTCCAATGCCTTTGACTGCGCTAGGGAGCGAAGATCCTATGGAGTAGATTGAAAGGGCGATGGAGAAGTGAATAAGCAAGTACTGGCCGCTGGCAGTTGTCGATGCCGAGTGCCATGGGATAATCCGATCTTCTATTTCTGGTGCACAGGGACTTGATCAGCGGTAAAGAACTGATAACCTGGCATAGCAGAATTAACGCGACAACAGAAAAGAAGGGAAACACCATGGGCGGCGTACAAGTCCTGGGACGGCGGAATTTTCCAACACGGCTGCCGACAAATTAGGCGTTCGGATTGCAACCCACGAGTTCCTCGTTCTGGGTTTGTGCAAGAGAAAAACTGGACAAGGAGCCCGACGAGGATAAGAAGCGGCCGCACTGCCGATGGAATTCGGATTTACATCCTTTCCCGCCAACCATCCCTGGAGTCTCGAGCGAGGGATATCGCCTCCCTGTCACCCAAGTCCGTGGAGAAGACGGAGTGTTGAGTTTTGTGTCAGCGCCAGCGCGAAGTTGGCTGATACGTTGAGTGCCGGAGCTCGGTTTGACAGGACCCTAGTCGAATCCGCCGTCGCGTATTCTTCAGTGCGCGCATACACGTCATACTTTGTAGATCCACTAAATTAATGAAATCCGAATGCAAATTTGTCATCGTATCCTGTACCGGCGGTAAATTCGAATTCGGTGACAAAAATGTGCGAGGGTGGTTTTGATATGCTGTTGGGAGTCGGGACATGTTGTCTGGTGTGTTCATTACTTCCCCCGATGTATGCCCCGTTTAGGAGTACGCCGTAACGCGACCTGGAAAGAAGCACAAAACACGACAGCTTAAAAAGCCCGTTCGAACAGGAAGGACATAAAACAAAACACCGAGAAGCTGAGGGACTTCTGCAAAACAGGTAGATAACCAAGGGCCAATAATATCAGGAACATAAAGGAGAATACCAACCAGAATAAGGAATAATGAGCGACCTTGGTCTTGTAGGATGTAATAAAGACGGTATAAATCATTCGTTGCGTTGAACAACTACCACCGTATGATCGGGATTGCCATACATGGGCATTGATTGGCACTTTGCTATCACTTTGGCTGGTGCTGATAAGCGGAACCTTTGGGACGGTGCGTGGTCCCATCCGCTCTTCAGGTGGGAGACAAGCCACAGGGACACGGTTTTCCAAGCTCCTCCCCGTCTCTCAAGAAGGTTCTATGAATAAGTTTTATGGACGGGCAGCAGTGGGTGCCACCAGGTGGGTAGCCAGGTAGATCCACGATGACGTCTGTGGAACATGCGTAGTGATGGAGGCAACGGCGATCTATTCGCATTTGCATCTGAGGCGTTCAGACCTGGATGGACGACGGAAGGAACTCAATAAAGGCATGAAAATGGAAGGCCTCGGAATTTAGACCAAGTCAAAAATTTTCGCAATGCCTTTGCGAGTATCGCACCGCCTCATGGTCGTCCCGAGTCCGTGGTTTAGGGATGATTCAGGCGTAATGTCTTGAATATCTCGTGTCAGTCAATTATTATTGAATCGTTGTATTCTGCAATCAAATGAACTAATTCCCCGCGACATGGCGCAGTTTAGATTTGCGTTATGTGAGATTATGATATCATATTCACTATTGAGCCTTCTTCTCGGGGCTGACCTCCTGTGCTTTAACCCGTTGCTCCTCTTCAAATTTAGCGCTCGCCCGGGTGTCCGTTCGCCTTGCGTACTCCTGTCCAGCCTGTCGACAATATTTTCAGTATTTAAGGGCGCTCACTTTACGCAGTCGAAATACGTGCTCATGAAAACGCTTACCTGAAGGGCCAGAATACCTCCAAGACCGAAAATCATTATAACGTTGCCTGCAGCCAAAACCCGAACAGCGTCAATTTGCAATGCGCGGGATTCGTCGTCTTCTGGTTTCATCACGATCGTCTGAAGGCCGGGAATTGTCACGGTGATGTAAATGACAACATTGAACACATATACTCCTGTTCATGCAACAGCTGTCAGTGGCTCGTTTCTGTGATTTCGTCTTTAAATGGGAGTGGGCGCCGAATGACTGAACGAGACGCAGGGGGAGCTCCGGAGGGAAAACCAGGGTGCACGGAGTTACAACGACAAGGCCAGGGTGGACCAGAGGCGGAGGGTTCTGTGAACAAGCGAAACACACCTAGACTAGATCCATCGAAAAACATTGCATATTCATCCCATTTATGAAGTTTAGCCACAAGTCCAGCCATTCCAACACCAATCATGGTGTGAAGTAATGCCTAAGGGTGTCGGAACGCCGCAGCCATGGCCGTCAGCTCCAATGGAGAAAGAAGGGCGTTGGGGTTCCCCACCTTGATTGCGGGTGGTGCGTTGAAGAACGTGGTGTAGAATTGGAATCCATCATGAATCTTCTCCTCAGTGACTTCACCCCACAACAGCTTGTGGTCCACGTTGAAGCATATGAAGAGGATGCCTGCAAATGTCGTGACAGAAAAGTTGAACTGGATTTGCAGCACCGAGGATGGACCGAGACTGACCAAGAAAGAAGGAAACGGGGGCGAGGGCGGCAGCTTCCTTGAAACCCATGCTTGTGGGTCGAGAGATGTACAGTATGTATTTGAGAAAAAATTAAAGATACGTCGCGCGGCTGGTGGATCGAGATCGGTTGTCGCGTGATACGTGGCATGTAGATAAGATAAGATGTAACAATCGGGTATGTTGTTGCTTCAACTATTGCTAGTCGCACAAGAGGTATCGTATCAACACTAACTAGGCATGTAATCACAGCTAACGAAGGAAAAAGGAACTATGTGACAAGCGAAATCAATGCTAGGTGCCCAAGTGTCCGCTTGCTGGGGTATCGTCATTGGTATACACGAGTGTGCAAATCTCAAGAGACTGCCGCGGGATAGCTGGTCGCATTTACAAGATACTTCCGTCAGAGAACATCCGTTCGCTCCCGTGATGCATTTCCGTCCGGTTGGTGATGGGGTGAATGTGGGGGTCGTGGTGAGGTTGGAAGACCCACCACTCCCATAGGCAGTACTCGTGAGTGTCTGTTGCCTCGTTCTGAGGTCGCCACTTGCACGGGGCTCGACACCTGCACATTCAAGCCTCTGCTTGCTGCTACATGGGCTGCTTTTGATACTTTGGGTGTGATTGGGGTATCTGGCGGCGAAATTCGAACCTGCTGTTCATGTGGGGCTAGTGAACGTGGGCTTGATACGACATCTGCGCCAGACGATTCAACCGTCACATCCCCTTCAGTGGTTTCAGCCCCACTTTCATCGTGGACAGAAAATTCATCAGCATCAGATTGACTCTCTTCTGCGGTAGCCGTCGGTGTAGGAACTGACAGCGATGTGTTAGTTGGATGGCAACTATACTCAACCGGGAACAAAGACACACGTTTTAAAGAACGTCCTGTTAATCCAAGAAGCTGATCTGCAGCCGCGTCCGAGTATTGTCGACTGTTACGCCGGTCTGGCTCATCGGTGCTTCCCGACAGCGTCGAATCTCCGTTGACACCATCAACGTTAAACACACGATTGAATTCGCCAAGCATGAGGCTGAATACCCCCGCGGGAATGCCCAAGGTAGGGCTGAAAACAATCCCAACGTTGCGCATGGTCATCTTGTTGACACTTGAGTTCTGGACGATCAAAATCAGATGAGCAGTTAAGGCGCGAAGCAGGCTATAGTTGGCAAGTGGTAAAGCCGCAATGAGCTGGGATAACTCTCGGATCCGCTCCTGCGCATCTACAAAATCTGATGTTGGTTAGAGTTAGCAAGAAAAAGTTTAGACGTCATTGTGATTGAGTTCATACCAATAACAGAAAGGAACTTTAGATGAAGGTCTCTCGTCAGAATGCTCGCAGGCAACTCGCGCAAGAAGCTTTTCAGAAGGCCTGCGATTGCATGTGGATCCCAGTATTCGTCTGATGCGAGAAGATCCACATCGCCCTCTGTATGGATGGGTCAGTGAAATCAAGGACTACTACGCGGAGTAACATCAACCCACCTGCATTAAATCTATCTCTCAGAGCCTTGATCACTGCAGAACTTCCACTCAACCGGTAAATGCCTTCTTCTTGGTCCGCTTTCTTGGCCTCGAGGTATTGAATAGTGCGGAACACAATAGCGGGTAGGTTAGCTATCTGTGCCACATCAAGAGCTTCTTCCAGTGTGACGCCAAAAACTGCTCGTGGCACATAGGGTGTAGCTGGTTGTGCTGATCTCTCTCCCATCACTGAAAAATTTTGACGTCATTATTAGACAAGATACACGAGGTTAACGATGAACGACTTACAGTTTGCCTTCCCAAAGCCCCAGAAAGACCGAGATTTTGCCTTCTCGCGTCGATCGTTGGCACTACTCGAGTTCGCAGTGTCCGGAGTGGGATCCTTGCCACCAAACTTGAATCCTTGGGGAATTGGGGCACCATTCATAGGACCTGAAATCTTAATTTTGTTCCCAGTCGTTGTAGTGACGGGAGAATCCTTGTCGGGTGAGGGAGGTCTATCAGAATGTGCTGTCGGCAAGGAAGCAACGTTGGGCGGGAAGACTTTTCTTTCATTGTGATTGCGGTGCCGCTCTGGAGATTGTTGGCGATGTCCTTGCCCAGCGGAGACAGCACGGGGATCATGGTGATCGGGGTAATGCCCGAGTTCGGAATTGGCCCGCTGTCCTAACAGCCCAGTGGCAGCATCCGTTGGAAACGTTGCTGTAGATGACAGCGGCGAAGAATCCGGTAGGCTTGAGGGTTGACCCTGTGTCCGCTCCACAACCCTTCGCGCATTGTGAGAATCATAGAAACCTCCAACACCCCGGTCGATAGGGGACGAATCTACAGTGCGAATGGAAGATGCCGACTGGTCGTCTGCTAATGTAGCCTGGGCCGCCTTCACGTCCGTTGTGACGAGCTGGGGTTTGGATACTGTGATATCTTCTTTGTTCACACTGCGACCGGGTCGGCGCATAGGCTCGTTCGTGCTCGTGCTCGTTCGAGGTTGATAGCTTGGTGAATCGGCACCGACGGGACCATAGCTGAGAGGCTCCTCGGTATATGCTCCTGTGAAGTATCGGACAAGCATCTCAACCCAGCTGTCCCGCTCCTCGTCACTTTCGGCGCAAAGGACGTGTCGGGGGTGATTTCCACCAGGTCCCCTTTTTGCTTCAACAATAAGGAAAGCATGACGGTATTCTTTTTCCTCATCGGTATGTCCCGACTTCTCTGTTCGTTGCTGCCTCCCAATTTGTGCACCTGTGACCAGGATCGAACCCAAATGGGTACCGCCACGCTAAAGTGCAACGTTAGCCCAGCACAAGAAATTGGGGGACATCTCCAACTCACGCAATCGTAATACTCCAACACCGGCCCTTGGAGTACGAAGTATCGGGTTTTCCAACCGCCGAAGTTCTTTCCTCTCTTTGTCAGATAACCCTCTTTATGCCCAGCTTGCATTACAGGTTGCTTAGTCTCACGAACGATGTCTGACGTGAAGAATGCAACAACTTCGTCATTGTTCTTGACAGGCAACTTAATCAAGCTTTGCAAATATTGTTCCAACACAGTCTGACCGATAGAAGGTGTCAACATAGCTCAAATGGCACGGCAAATCGGCGAACCTTTCGTTGATCAACTTTAGCTGGAGCATGATCCTTCCATAGCTTTCCCTCTGGCAGTGTCATTATTCGCTTTGCTACACTTTTACCTACACTACTGCGAACCCTGTGATCCAAGGCTAGCACGTCGGAGTACATCTTCTCCACTTTCCATGGCTCCTTGTTATTTCCAGGGTTGACATGGATGATGAAGGAGAGGACCTCTTTTCCACGGTCGTTAGGGCGAACAAAAGAGTGGGAGACAGAGATCGTGGTATACGGTAAATCCGACGAGAGCAAAGGCAAAGCACGGAAGGAGGCGGGCACTGCTTCACGATGAGTCGATTCGCTTTTGCTAGCTGGTAGTGTTGTCATACTGTGCTGCGGGGGGTGGGGATGCACAGCGTCGTTCTCGATTAGGGTTGTAGTGCTAGTGAAGTGACTTGATTCAGACGTCTCGTATGGTTCACTGTGCGAGGTGGCGGCAGCGCTCTGCACTGGCAATGGAGCATTCGATGGTGGGAGTGGGAAGTCTTCAGGCGCAGCACGAGACTTGGCCTTGTGTGTGTGAGGCTGGGAATGGGGTGTTGATATGTCCTGCGGGTTCGAGTGTGCTTGGTGTGACTGACTCGTCCAGGCCTCTTTACCGACGTCAACAACATCGTCATCTTCCTCCTCAAGATGATCAGAATCCATATCTAGGAATTCACCATTCGACACTGGGCTATCACTTTGACTTGAGCCAGCTGGTGGTGTTAGACCGCTTTCAGCAGTTGTAGACTGGGATAAGGGGTGCGGCCCTGACTGTGGTGGTCGGGGCATAAAAGTATCCACATTCGGACTGGGGCTGGGGAGAGGGGAGTCAGGCATGTTGGCGATGTAATGTCGAGCTTCATCCGGGAGGGTTATGCGAGAGTCTCGTGACAAGGCGTGCGAGTGGGACTCCAAATGGGTTGTCAGCATGTGACTATCTTGAGTACTTTGGACTGAGAAGTGAGTTTGCTGTTGTGCTGAAGATGGTGGTGTCATTGGAGATGTTGTAATTGTAGGAAGTTGCGGATATGGTGGTTCAGAAGACCGCCCTTGGTCGTCACTAGAGGCGTCGCTCAGGTCGTCGTCAGGCTGATCACGCGTAGTGGAGTGGTATGAGCTCGGAACCTGTGCTATACCGTTGGAGGGGATGAGAGAGAAAGTTGAGCTTCCTGTAGATACATCACCATCATCATTGAGACGGCTATATGTTGACGGCCGGATAGTAGATTGAGAATAGGTGGCATCGCCATTAGTAGATGAAACTGCATGTTCGTTCATAGTGGCACTAGGATTGGATTGCCTCGTGTGTGGAGCTTCGTGGTTTGCAGGAGGGATAGAAAGGGATTCTGATCTGGGAGGTACGACAAGCGGTGTGGATTGCGATGTGGATTGAGACTTTTGGGAGCGCGATAACGAGGAACTGGTAGATGCATTCGTAGGTGTCTGGAGCTGGTTGAGAGTCGAATTTTGCAAGGAAGTGTCGCGTTCTGGAGGTGATAGTGGTTCATGAGAGCGTGAGGTATGAAGAATGGGATGAGCGTAATGAGGACGAGGAGTTGCTGGATGGTCGACTGAGTGAGTGTAGTTCACAAGGAACGCAAGTAGATGCACTAACCTTGATCGTCAGAGTTATGTCTAACTGGGATGTCTCGTGCATGCAACATATGATCAGACGAACTTTCACTACTTCTTCCTGCAAGACTCTCAGCGGAAATTTTGGCGTCTTCCCGCCTCCGCTCGATATGAGGGGTTTGCCCATTGACTAAGGTGCTCAACCTGCTTTTATATCCGTCACGCTCTCCCCGGACCCGTTCGAGTTCCTTTAAAACTTGGTTGTAGCCAGCACGCTGCTTTTCAATAAGCTTCCAAAGCTGGGCGTTCTGAGACGACAAGACATTCCTCTCGTTCACAGCCTGCTCCAAGGCTGCCAACTGAGGGTTTTGTGCAGAAGCATGGTGCTTAAGCAGGCCCTCTACCGTTACTGACGAGCTACTAGGGACGGAGGTCGATGAACTGGCCGTGCTGGGCCCAGACGAAGAAGCAAGAGCAGAAGTCGTAACAGAGCGCTGCGACAAGGCAGCGGGGGACGGATGGGACGAGGGAGTGAAGGGCAGTCGCTCCCGTGTGGGCGTTGTGGTCACCCCCGATGCATTAGCACTGGGGGACATTGTGGCACGGTCCCAAGTCGTTCGATAAAGGTGGAAAGGGAGGTAATGTTGGAGGACAGGGTTGTGAGATCGGAGTGTGTGGAGTGGTGATGTCGGCTATCACCAAACAGCCAATGGGAAGATTGGGGAGAAGAGAGAGGATGTGAGCAAAATTCGGGCTCGGCAACGATGACGACGACGAGCAGAGGTGGAAGAGCAGCACAGACGACGGAGACGGGGGAGAACTGAGGGACGGGTTGATGGTTTTTCTGGTGCCAGTGGTAGCTAGGAGGGACGTTGGTGGGTGGTGTCATGTGATGAATCTGATTGGCTGGGGTCGTTACATGGTCGACTATATTACACCGCCTGTCCTAGCACCGTGGCACCGCCTGTCCTCTTATCTTCCCTTCCCTGTCCCTCCGTCGTGTGCGCCCAGCGCTTCTCTCCGCGCATATATGCTGCCAATCCTTCGAGCGACCATCAGAAGTGCCCCCCGCGCTCTCTGGCAGCATAGAGCGCGTCCGGCCATCAAGCTCAATCGCCCATTTCTTAGGTCCATATCCACAGCAACACCCACGCTTCCCCATCCTAGCGAGGGGGAAATAGACAAGGAGACATCTTCACACCAAAGGGCCGAGCATGCGGTTATTTCAGCGTTCGATCTGTTCAGCATTGGAGGTTGGGTTCAATAGCAGGTTCATGCAGTAACACTTTCCAACACATCCTCCCTAGTTGGACCATCCTCTTCTCATACTGTCGGACCAATGCGCGCTGGCCGAATTTTCATTCAGGATCTGGAAGAACTACACCTACTGGATAAAGTGCGTATCTGCCTCTCTGCGCGCTCAGGAAGCACCCACCCGTCTTCTAGGTGAAGACGATTAAGATTACCCTGTTGGTATCGTTTCTGTTCAGGAGCTCTTGTACTGATTCCGAGCAGCTACGGTTCGTTGGCAGCAACAGGTAGGTCCACTGCTGGCCGCTTTTGCCTACAGCTAATCATTGACCGTTCACTCTGTCAGGCAAGGGGTACGGGCGCAGCGCTGCTACATTATCCTCTTCCACGATGTGATTAACAATCGATTACAGCCATCATACTCCCCAAGCCATACTCCTAGGCCTCGAAGGTAGTTTGCACAAGGAGATATTCTAAACCAGCGGTCGGAACTCAGTCACCCATTCATAGGTTCCGACCCGGAAACCATCGACACCGGAACAATTCCTTCTCGGTACCAAGCCATTCTCAACAACAAAACTCTCCTTTTGGGAGGTCATCATCGCATAACATATGACATGGATAGAGACATGTTATGGCGCTGGGACCAGGTTCTTAAGACCCATCCCAATGGAATGCGCTTTAGTTGTTTTGATGAGAATGGCGACCTCCTTGCCACGAATGAATATTTTAGGTCAGTTGTTCTCGCATGTAGATATTTCTGTTTGTTGATTATTAGCAGTGTTGGGGGTGGATTCGTAGTCAATGAGAAAACGAAGGGTACCCTAGTTCCTAATCTCCACACGCACACTTGGCTAAGATTTCGCTCCAGTCGATGAGAACTTGTTCTATAAGGGTGTCGACAAGAGCGCCGTTCATGGCGCTCGGCTTCATCAGTCCCATACTGCTAGTGAATCTGAGCCAGGGCAAGGTGAGACGAACACAGAACCTATCGAAGAGCATCCACCATACCCATTTGAGTCGGGAAATAGTCTCTTGGCCCTGACGAAGAAGCACAATGTACGTTCAAATTCTTCTTAACTCTTGTTGTGAATTTAATGGAAATAGATGACAATTGCACAAATCGTGTACGATAACGAGGTACGAATAAATAGCTAATTGACGCGTGTTCTCACAACGCTGCAGAAATATTTTGGTTACACGGACGAGGAAATTCATACCAAGGTGCGGTCCCACAACACCGATATCAAATGTAAATTAATGCATCAGGTAGATCATGCGGATCTGGCAAGTCATGGATGAATGCATTCGTACTGGTGTCTCCACCTCTGAGAAAACCCTCCCTGGCCGTCTCGGCCTGCGTCGTCGTGCGCCTATGCTCTATAGGAGGCTGATGAGGGGGTGAGGACCCTCAACTTGTTGATGCGGGAGAGCTAACTAATGCGGTACGCAGCTTTTATCCGGGCATCTCTTCACCCGCTCTTCCTGCCATTGAGGGTGGTCAAGTATTGGATGCTATTGACGCGCCCGAAGGCGAAAAATTCTCGAATGAAAACCCCACCGAAAACTCACTTCCCCCGTCTCCTCGATCCAAGGCCCGTGCCACAAGGGTTGTTGGTTCATTTGATCACGTCATTTTACCTATGCCTCCTGTAAGCGGTTATTCTCCAACGTTGGGCCAATAGAGAAGCTTATACGCTGCATAGAGACGGACGGTCATACCTGCAATGGACTTCCTGTCCTGCTATGCCATAGCAGTGAATGAAGTTAACGCTAGTGGTGGAAGAATTGTCACTTCCCCAACCAACGGCGCAGCCGGCGTTATCCCAGCCGTGCTGAAATACATCATCGAGGTTTAATCGCTTTCTCACTACTATCGCCAATCACTGATTGTGATATAGTTCGTTACTGACGATCCGGAGAAGAGTATTGAGACCTTCTTGCTGACGGCAGCCGTACGCCTAACTGCTCCTTGGGGAGCAGAGCATAACTGATACCCTCAAAGGCCGTAGGAATGCTGTTTAAACGTGGTAGCACTATTTCTGCTGCTGAAGGGGGCTGTCAGGCTGAAGTGGGAGGTGTGTCATCTAGTCTACCAAGTAGCAAATATTGATTATCACCCAGTGGCTTGTTCCATGGCCGCTGCTGGTTTCGCTGCTTGTATGGGAGGTATGTTGAACCACGCCTGGCATCCTGGATATCGCTCATTCGATCCGATTCAGCGTCACCCGAAACCGTTTTACAGGTAAATTGTACTCATTCAACGCTGTGCGTCTGTTAACTACCCGGATGTTAGGCAGCGGAGATAGGTATAGGTACGAAAGTCTGACTACGCGATAAGGACTTGGGCCCTAAGCTTTGCGTTTCTTCAGAACATAATTTGGGCTTGACCTGTGATCCTATAGATGGTCTTGTTCAAGTACCCTGCATTGTGAGATTGAAGCCTCTCTATTGTCCCCGAGAAACTAACATTTTCGTCTAGGAACGCAACAGCCTGGGAGGTGCGCACAGTTGATGTCATTGCTCTTCAACACCTTACCAGATGCACGCACATGGCAGCGGTCAAGGCCATTACGGCAGCGCAGCTATCAATGGCTAGCCAAGGTGTTTATAGTGTGACGTTAGACGAAGCAATCGAAGCCATGCGAATTACTGCTGCTGACATGAGCGTTAAGTACAAGGAGACGAGTCTTTCGGTAGGTGATGATGCATATCCATGATCTCGAGGACTTAATGGCATGATCCATCGCAGGGTCTTGCGGTATGGTTTTTCACCCCAATCGCACGATTTATACGCATCTGATGTGTATTTGAAATATCAGACCTCTGTAAAGATACCCCTGACGGTTCCAGCGTGGTAAGCCCTACATTGTGAAGTTACTACACGCTAATTTGGCTGATGGTGTACTAAAGCTGATCTATACTGATGCCGGTGACGTCATGAATGTTTTCTCGTTTTCAGTTACCCTAGATCTTTTTCTTTCTTGATTTGCTGCTAGACGTAGAATAGCTCATAGATATATCTTAGTAGAGGCAGGACTAGAACATTGGCGGTCGATTTTGTGCTCATTGGATGACGCGTGCGAGATACAGTGTCCGAGCGGATTTTTTCCCATCATTACCCTCAACTCGATCGCTGCCTTGCATCGCGTTTGAAGTTGACGAACCACCCAGCAGCCCAAGCGACTATGCTGGAAATACCAGTCAGACACGACCATTGCCCCTAAGCAAGCTTCAACGGTTGTCATCCTCCATCCAAGCACCGTTCCCCATGGCACTAATTTACGTTCTAGATCGCTTCTATCTGCTTATAACATTCCTTATAACTGTTGGGTATCAACTGCTCGGGTTCTTCATAGCCTGGACGTTTCAGTTTGACAAGATAACCGATTTTACTGGAGGTAGGTTTGATACGGTGATTGGTAGCATTTTGCTTCGCTATCGCAGTGCAGGGTTCAGTTGACGTTATCCATTGGCTTACTATTACTTCCATTGCACTCGTTCGCAGGCTCAAATTTTTTCATACTTGGTATGAGGTTCTTCTCACTCATCCATGCTTGCATAGGGCATGCGCAGCGAGGGCTATAACTTTGGCCTATCGGTGTATCACCAAATGCTGATCATTTTTCTCGCAGCTCTGACAACTCTGCTCATTGGTGGCAGTTTCCATGCTCGCAATGTCGGTAAGTAAAAATTGTTAACTGTGGACCAGGCATAGTACTCATGCACGCACTCCGCAACGACTGTCGATACTGACCCCGGGTTTAATGGAACCTTGTGGGCATATGCGTAACACCCCATCTGTCTTCTGTCGATCTAAACAGTCGCCAGTGTCTTCGTAATGGTTTGGGCAGTTCGAATTGCAGGTACGCCTTGCGTGATTGGGTTAGCATACCTGAATTTTGCTATCCTGGACCCTACAAGGATATGTACAGGTCCTGCTAGTGCATGTCCGGGGATCTCCACCGTACAAGCTCGAAATGCCTGGCGGTGGTTATCTATCCATGATAGTAGTTAAATGGCATTTCTTCCCCCCTGCCTACCCTTTATCCGCCTATTCCTTTGGAGGCAATAACTGAACTGCATACAGGTTTCCTACTCTTTCGTGTACTTAAGCGAGGAAGCGATCAACGATTCGACGAGATCCGCTCGCATTTCTGGAAATTTTTAGGTTCAGTGGCGTTTTCTATTTCTCCATTGTTCTTTGTTCTGCTCCTCTCTCCGACCACTGTCCATCATCCCTTGCCATCCCAAGTGATCTCAACTCCCATCATGGAATTCATCAGCGAAAACCGCTGGCTATCTTAGACTTAGCGTGAGACGGTGCGCATGCTGACCATTCGTCTACCTTGTTTCTGCATATCTCCTGTCTTTCGCTTTCGAATTCCCCCTGGCCTGCACATGGACTGGAATGTATGTGAATCTTGGTGTTGATATGACACCTTTGATTAGGTTTTTGGATCGGTAAGTCTTAAGTTTGCCATATATCTCGGCGGGTTCAAGGCCCCGTGGATTCCGTCATTGCTACTAGAGCTTTGACAGGCCTGCAAGGCACCTGCTAAGTCTGCTGGGAGTGGTTACTGACCGAGGAACCTTGTTATGGTCTTGACAGGTCAAATTATTTGGGTGAGCATACCAAGGCTTATCCCCGTATGAACCAAATCTCAATCTCTTTCCCACTGGCCATCTCCTTGATATCTCCTGTGGCGCATGGTTCACAACAACCTTGTCTTGAATTTGGCTTAATTAACGCCGGTGCCTTCATTCACAACGCACGCCACCATCAATTACTTACCAACAATGTGGTGTACGGACATGTACTATGAACGCATAACACTCAAAATTTCCCTCGACCCATGGATAGGTTTGGACGGTCTCGCTCCCGGTAGTGATTTTGAATTCTCCTGCGGTATCGGACGTTAGCAGGTCCGGGTCGAATCCTCGATTCGGGACCTCGCGTGATATTGCTGGCGTCGTCCTTTGGGTTTTAGGGTTCGTTGTGGAATCTGTGGCGGATGCCCAGAAGGTGAGGTTAATCTCGAACGAAGCTGTTCCGCTGGAAGTGCTGATCTTGGGTGGGTGCTGGACAGTACCAGTACAAGGCGACAAAGGCCGTTCCAAAGAACCGGCCCATGAATGTGCGCTGATTGATACAACATCGGTGTGCATATACTGACACCGGTAATGCCTATAGAAGGGGCTCTGGGCATGGTCTCGCCACCCTCCTTATTTTGGGGAGTAAGTTGGCTGCTACGATTGCACAGTATAGCCTTATCGTGACATTTCCTTAGGGTGATGTGTTGGTGGGGAATCTGGGTTCTTTGTCTTTCTCCTACTACGAATGGAAGTCTCCCGCAGTCCACCCGAGCCGCACAATATGGAGCTATCATGTCGCCGATTTTTACAGTCATGTGCGTATGATTCGCTCATTCTACGCATGTCGCCGTCATTTAGCATATCGCCGCGCTCTTTTGACTCGTTCCCCATGATGCTGTGCGCATATAGGCTGCTCATGTTTGCCTCCGGGATTCCCACTGCGGAAAAACCGCAAGCAAAGAAATTTTACTTGATGTCTGCACAGAGTTCGGGTTCCAGTGGGGATGAAGACCAGGATATGCAGGGCAATGCGACTGCGTGGACGGAGTACAAGGCCTATCTGGATAGCACCTCCGTTCTCATACCAATTCCGCCGGTGATTTACAAGCCCATGCCCAGGCTCATAAAGAAGACGCTCCTGCTGGATTTTCCGATTTATAAATTTAGGGAAGAAAAGGACGGCTTAGCAGCTGAAGCAGAGGCGGCACGGCAGCAGGAAGCGGAGGGCTGAGTGGGCACACTCTGTACATTGCAATATAAAGGGGCAATGTATTCGCTCATGTTGCAGG
The DNA here is from genome assembly GCA_000349905.1 of Volvariella volvacea V23. NCBI lineage: Eukaryota > Fungi > Basidiomycota > Agaricomycetes > Agaricales > Pluteaceae > Volvariella > Volvariella volvacea. The sequence goes on along the minus strand of KB722739.1, from coordinate 1,342,472 downwards.
ATCGTTGTGAGGATCATGCTCACCCCTGTTAGAGGACCTGTCTGAGCGGTCCACGTGGGGTGGTACATCCTCCAATGGATGCCAACGCTAAGCGCTAATCACTCATCGGGTCGCTTTGCAAGCTTTGGGCACACACCTGCGGGTCTGGTTGTGGATCTGCTAACCATCGGTGTTTATTCTTACAACACTGCACCCCTATATTGAGAAGGGAGAATGTCGGGGCAGAGTGCTGCTAGGCAATCTGAGCAGTTGCGCGACAGGCAGCGCGGCTATCACGAGCTCTGGCACCGTTTGATGGTTGTGAGTGATTCCTGCTGAATCTCACCCCGACTTTAGGCGGACACAGAGCGGCACATGCTGTGAACTCTGTTGAGAAGCCGGAGCCACCATCGTGCCCGTTCTTTCTCTCTCGCTCGAGTTGCGTGTAGAATAATTTTCGACCATCCTGGGTTCAATTCTTGGGGGCGCACACCGTCGTCAGGCAATTCTTAGTCGCCTGCACACTGGCACTCGCGGAGAGGTTTCTTCAGTTTCGTGGCCCGCTCAACTACTGAATGCACACCCCCGAACTGCTCAAAATTCACTTCCGTGCTTAGACTGACAGAGACGGCGGATAAGCATTTTACCTTGCTCGAATTCACAGCCGTTCTGCCAGCAGAGTCTGGAAGTCAACGACCGTTCCCGCCTGCGATGACATGTGGCTGCTCTCGAGGTCATATGGTGTGCATCCCACCAGTCAGTTGCCCAGTATTCCCCATTGCATTATCTCGGGTAGTCGAGTGTGTTGCTCGGAGAATCGAAGGAGCATTCGCCAGTCCATGACCAGGCCCATATCGGTGATCGGCCCGGACTTGAGCAGCAAATGTATTGCTGTTTTCGGGCTCATCAACGTTTGTTGGACACATGAACAGGAGACGCACAACCTTTTGCATTCTGTTTCTCAGAGGCATTTGCTGCGACAATGAATGCGGTCCGATTATGCGCCGTGGGGCCTGCTTCCGCGGATGTATGGCATGTACTGGCTGCAGGCCCAGTCATATGTCAGGAGTTCTTCTCTTATACTTTCTTCCGTTGACATTGTCTCCGACATTGGGTGGAATATTGCCTGCATTTTTCCTGTGCTCGTCGGCCAGCTATAAATTGCGCGTATGTTTCTGTCATGAGGACTCAGACCGGGTATCGTGTCCACCATGCACAAGATACCCATCCTGCTCGCATGGCCATCAATCGTCCTTCCCTTCGTCAAGGCCCAGTCCCCAGTCTGGGGGCAGTGCGGTGGCCAGGGCTGGAGTGAGTCCTTTCCCGATCCTTGACTCTATGCACTGAGCCGCTCGATGAACATAGCTGGCCCTACTACATGTGTTGCCGGCTCTGCTTGCGTCGTACAGAATCCTTACTATTCCCAATGCCTGTATGTATTCTCTCATTGAAGCTGCTCCCATTGCTGACAAGACCCAGCCCTGTTGACACGACAAGCTCTACGCCTACGAGCTCGAGCACGACCTCGGCTCCGACAAGTACAGGAACAGCAGGTCCACACGGGGAGACCTTGATATGGTTCAACCAACCTGCTTCCGCTTTCACGTAAGGAAGGCCCATTTCCTCGCATCAATTTTGGTATGTAATTGCACATCACAGGGATACAATTGTCATTGGAAATGGACAACTGGGAGCGTCCATCTGGGGAGACCCGGCCAGCGATAGATTTGGCCTTAATCAAGAAACGGTATGCTTGTCCTCTGTCTCTTATTCTCATTGCTTAATTGTGTCCACGCAAGGTTTGGGCAGGGGGCCCGTATGACCCCAGCAACCCCACCGCCTTGCAGCACCTCGCCCAAGTTCGTCAACTGGTCAACAGCGGAAATTATTCCGGGGCGCAGAGTGTCTTAGACCAATATTCTATGGCTACCCCGCTTCGTCAAGGTAGGCCCTTTCTGCCCAATCCCATGACAAGTGTTGATTGACAACCACTCCCAGTCCAATATCAAACAGTTGGATCGCTCTATCTGAATTTCAATATCAACAAGTCATCGGTTACAAACTACAGAAGGCAGTTAGATCTGGCGCAAGCCGTCGCCACTACTTCCTACACATATGTATGGTGCTTGTCAGCCCCTTATCCTACCGATTCTAAGTATATGCACAGAATGGAGTCAACTTCCAACGCACGGCGTTTGTTTCACGACCGCTCAACGTGATGGTTGTCCGCCTCACTGCCTCGGCGAATAATGCACTCAGCTTCTCAGCAAACCTCGGCACACCAACATCAGTGATCTCGAACAGCGCAACTACTTCCTCTCTTACACTCACTGCGCGCAATACTGCGGGAGGCAATGGAATTGCAGGAGTTTTGACCTATCAAGTTCGAACGAGGATCATATTGGAGGGAGGGTCAATAACCACGTCTGGAAGCTCGGTTACGATTTCGAATGCCAATGCAGTGACCTTTGTGCTGGGTGCCGCGTCCTCCTTCCAAAAGTACAACGACGTCTCTGGCAATCCTTCCTCGAAACTTGACGCCGTGTTCAGCTCCGTCCCTTCCTCGTTTAATTATGCCAGTGTTCTCTCGGCTCACATTGCGGACTACCAATCAATGTTCAACAGATTTTCTATTGACCTAGGCAGCAACTCTTCTCTCTCAGCCCTTCCGACCAACCAGAGGGTTGCCAGAGGCATGAACCCCGTCGACACGGGACTAATAAGCCTATTCATCAATTTCGGAAGATATCTGTTGATTTCATCAAGTGCACCGGGGAGTATCCAACCAGCTACCCTTCAAGGCATTTGGCAACCCGATACAGGTGCTGCATGGGATAGGTTGGTCTACTCCTGTTCATTTTTCCTGTAACGTAGCTCATCGCCTCCAACACACAGCAAGTATACAGTCAACATTAATCTCGAGATGAATTAGTGCGTTCGGTTTTGTCAGTTGATCGTCTATTATTCAAATTTTAATATCACAGTTGGCCCGCTGAGGTTACATCCCTCCAAGAACTTATGGATCCTGTCACTCGTCTCATGGAAGACGTCTCTGTGACTGGACGTCGTACCGCACAGGTCATGTGGGGTGCTAGTTCGTCATCGCGTACTTCGGGCGGAATACCTCCTTATGTTCTGCATCACAAGTGCGTGCTGATCTCCTTCGTCATCTAGTCTCATAATCTCACGGATATTTTGTAGCACGGATCAATGGAGGGCTACTGCACCGAGTAAGCTCTACATTTCATCTTATGTTTAGAATAGCTGACAGAGTAATGCCTCAATTATACAAGTCGACGGTGCTGTGTATGGCTATTGGCCGACCGGAGCAGTCTGGGTGCTCCAAACCCTTTGGGACCATTATGAGTCAGTTTTCGGTTCTTTCATACAAACTATGATGAGCCATGCTAACGGACTGAAAATAGTTTCAACCCATCAGATACGTCTTTCGCCAGACGGATATACCCATTGTTCCAAGGATCAAGTCAATTCTTCCTGGAGACGTTACAAACTTACGTCAATAACACAAGTGAATGGCATTTCTACGCCACGCGAGGGTTTCGCTGACTAGAATGGGCTGCCCCAAAAATTGAGCAGATTGGTTGGTTACAAATCCAAGTATGTCACCGGAGAAAACGCACCCTGGAAGCGCTTCTATTGCTCCGGGTCCAACAATTGATAACGCGGTGTGTGGTCTATTAGTAAATTCCTCGTGATGTACTTATTTACTTCTTAATCTTAGCTGCTCCGTGACCTATTCGCCCAGACAGTCACTTTGGCATCGCTCCTGGGTGTTGATTCATCCTTCAGGACCGATTGTACGAACGCCAGAGGACGATTACCCCCATATCTTATCGGCAGAGGTGGTCAGCTACAAGAGTGGCTAGTCGATTGGGACTCTACGGTTCGTCTTTACATCATTAGATACATGAATGAATCCGCTGAAGCATGGTCCTAGCCATCGGCATTCAGTATGTTTGGCGCATGCTGCAATTCTAACCTGTTGAACAAGACTAATTGCTACTACAGACCATATTTCTCCTTTGTACGGCTTATATCCCTCAAATCAGATCGACCCACGCTTGAACTCGACGTTGGCCAATGCCGCTAAGGTATTGCTTGGATTCCGAGGTGACGGAGGAGAGGGATGGTCAGTTCGTTATATCTGTTACGCCCGGATCCCGAGCTGATTGGTCATTTTGTCTCGCATGCAGGCCCATCGCATGGCGAATCGGAACATGGGCTCGGTTGCTCGATGCCAGCCACACCATGACTGAAGTGAAGTGCGTATTATGAAATTGGAAATGACATTTACGGTACCAACCTCTCGTTAGGCTTCTTCTTTCTGACAAGGGAGTCTATGGTTCACTCCTCGGCAAGAATATGATCGTACGCCATACAAAACTTGTATTCCAGATCACTACTCACTCGAGTGTTTTCATACAGTTCCAAATTGACGCCAACCTGGGAGGAACAGGTACCATGATAGAGATGTTCCTTCAATCGCATAACGGCATACTCCACCTCCTTCCTGCTCTTCCCAGCGAATTGTCCCAGGGAACCATCACTGGTCTGAGAGCCAGAGGTGGATACACCGTTAGATTGAGCTGGAGCGGTGGGCGACTCAGCCAGGCGGTTGTTACTGCCACTATCGACAATGCAAGGACTATGCAAGTAAGGTTGGGAAGCTCGACGAGGACCATTTCACTCCAGTTGGCGAGGGGTGCCTCGAGGACGTTCTCAGCGTCCGATTTCTAGACGGTTTTGAGATTTGTCATGGTTCTATGTATTTATTTCTAGCTCCAAATGAAAGTTTGTATGTTGAAGCACGACCTGCTTGGTACCGCAGCTATGATCAAAGCTCCTCGTTTTCGCCTAGAGGATTCTCACTGCGGAGAAAGGCAGGCAAGGGGTGCCTGTGCGGGGCTCGGGTTCTGTTAGTGAAGGCCAGGATGATATCCAAGGCAACGCGACTGCGCCAATAGAATATGAGGCACATCTGAGTAGAACCTCCGAGTCCTTAAAGCATGTGCTTCCGCTTTATGAGTGCCCCGAGAGCTGAGCGGCTGAACTTGAGGCAGCAAGACAACGGAGGACGGAGGAAGGGAGGGTGTACATTGAGATAGTGCGGCACTGCACGTCACGATGTGAAGGGACAAGCACCATTTTGTATGCTACTATATTGCATGGGATCGCCGTCTGCCCCTATTAGTGGAAGGTCAGAACCGTTGCAGCCCACGTGGAAGTACTTCCTCGATTTGCATGCTTGTTATAGAGTGCACACAGCCCATCGCCACTGTGATCAGTTGCCGCGCAGTCGCCCGGCGTTGAGCACAACAACACCTGACAACGACCAACGGCGACGATAACAAGACGCTTACGTGTCTGACCTGATACCACAATACCCCCGCTTCCCCACCGTCCATTGCGCTCGAGCAGAATGTCTGTACACTTGCGAGACTTGTCGAAAGTGATGGCTGTATATCAGTCTGTGCTGCAGGGAGAAATGTCTTGGTGAGCTTCTTTTACGCAACTCTTATGCACGCGCTCTGTTTTTTACTGACGCACGCGACGCACGACCCGTTTTTTTTTGATCGTACAAAAGGTTCCTACTGTCCTACCCCAGCAATGTCAGTTTTGCGTTCGCAAAGTCTGTTTGGTGCCTAATAACCGCATTCTTGACCAGGGTCAACAAGACGAGTTGGCGTTATTCGCGCGAGGCAAGGGCGGTTTGGCTGAACTGAGGAATTATCTGGAGGGTCTAGAGCAGGTTTTGTTGGGATTCCTCCATGAAGTGCTGGATGATGGGAGCTTGGTGAATGTATTGATTAGCTATGTCCCAACCACGGTCTCTGGTGTGCGCAGAGGTAAGTCGTTACCAGCACTCGTCTTACGACGCTTTCTTATCGCTGTTGTGGCGACTAGCTCGCGCGCTTGTACATTCCAGGTATCTCGCGACGATTTTCAAGGTAGGCACTCTTCTGCTCCCGACTTTTTTCTTTGGCATGCAGTGCCCTTGTGACCTAACCGCTCGGAGGTAGCTGACCTAGAGGGTCAACGACGTCTGCTATTGTACTGAGGGTTGGCCACAAGGGCATTTGATTTTAATTACGTTGTGACGACGACGCTCATTGTTCTCCTCCCTTGTACTTTGCTTCAACCACCCCTCGGATGCCCGCCCAAATGTTAAATAGAAACACGACGGTGCATTGAACGTTGAACGCTCTTCCCAACTCACACCGAACGCTATATACCAAATCGCCTTGGCTGAGCCAGGTCGTAATACCCACTCAACTGTTGTAACATCACGATCCCCACCGCAATCGCAATCGCATTTTGTACAATCTCAGTCACTACCTTCACGAGTGCAGCAAAGATCAGCATCTCTCCCTACGACATCGACGACTACCTCTTCTGAGACTACGTCAACCATACCAATCCCGAGCAGCTCCCCAAAGACAACTACCACAATCACTTCAACGTCCCCAACAACTGTAGTAATGGGAAAGGCATTCTCACAGCCTGTCACAGCCGCAAATAGGTCTGCACCTAGCACGATACCCATTCAGCCTATTCGACGTGCCGTTTCCGATAGGCACGACGCTTCCAGTCCCACTTCCAATCACCGCCCCTATCATACCGTTGATTATAGGCCTCCGCCACCCGCAACGGGGTCATCCAAGACAGGAGGAAGCACCTTCTCTAATTTCATAAGGCGACGCAAGGATACCTCTGAACATGTAGATCGCTACCAGCCCGACGATGCACCCCCTTTACCCCCACCGAAGGATTTTAAACTTGCACAACATAATAATACGGCACCATGGAACGTTCCCAAGGTAAGGGTCAGCAGATTCCCTAGCCACCTATGATTATAAGAAGCTCACCATCAGTTTTTGATTCGCTTATATCACGGATAATTGTGGGGCATTTTGTCTTAGGCACCTAAACAACCGTCACCACCTCGACAGCTTGCACAGAGACAGTACAGCACCGACATGGTCACACAACCGGTATATGACCAGGTGCCTACACATGCACACCAACGATCATTGAGCCCAGATGGGCTGCAACAGCTGGAAAATAGCTTGCCAAGGCCAACCAAGCCAAGGACACTTTCGCCTATGCCATCGTTTCCGTTGCGAGACAAGTGGTTGGCCGAGCATGGGATTGCCAAAGACCCTGCTGAGCGGGCACGTTTAAGGATGGAAGCACAAAGGAAACGAGAGATGGAGGAAAGGCAAGCTTTGGAGGAGGAAGAGAGACGACAGATTGAAAAAAGGAGAATGAAAGAGGAGCAAGAGAAGCAAGAACGCCTAGAGGAGGAAATGAGAAAGATCAAACTGGAAGAAGAGTTTAAGCGGATTGCAGCCGACAGGAGGAGAAAGGAGCAGCAGGAGAAAGAGGAGGAGGAGAGGAAGAAGCGCGAGTTTGAGGAAAAGAAGAGATTAGAAAAACAAAGGAGGTTGGAGGAGCACAAGAAGTTGGAGGAATGGAGGGCTGCGCAAAACCGGCTTGCTGAAGCTGCTGCCAGGCGTGCTGAAGAGGAACGCAAGCGTGAAGATGCATTGAAGCGGAGCAAGATAATGCAAATCGAGAAGAGAATCAAAAGGAACACCAAGTCCGAGTTCTTGTTGACCGGATGGGTGACTATGCAAACTACCAACTCGTTGGTGTGGAAGCGAAGGTTCTATCGTCTCGCCGGAGATACGTTTTACTTTTATCGTAGTCCTAAGGTGAGTAGACGTTAAGCATCAAGTAGAATCAGGCGCGTGACTTGGGATGCAGGATATGCATCAGATCCTGGAAACTGTGTCCTGCAGAGGGGCAATCAGTGCTTTACGAGAATGGAACGAGGGTTATGAGGAACTGGAGGCGATCCCGCATTCATTTGTTATTGAATTCACTGATGATCGGGGGTCGTGGTCGATGTACGCGGACTCGGAAGAAGAAAAGGTCAGTTGAAATGTTGGGCAAGTGATGTCTACGAGCTGACTAGCATCTTGGACGGGGTATCGCAGGTTAAGCTGCTGGGGCTGATACACCACGCGTCAGGGCTGTAGAATTGTATTTGTATCTGTTTGTACGGATAGTAGCTTATGTCATCTTGGTGTGCACTACAAGCTCTGGACTGCAACGGCGACCTGCCATGGCAGGCTTAATCTCTCCAAAGCCTGTTTCCTATCTCCAGCATGGTACCCAGTACAACAACTATGCTCGAGGTATTTCAGCCTACTCGGAAACCCCTCCTCTCCCATCTGCACCCGCCCTAGGTTTGCCTGGACCACATCAAGCAGCAGGCTCGTATATGCCCAACGCAACCATTGGTCCCGGTCCTGGTATCCAGGAAGATAACAAAATCTACCAGCTCGTCATTGACCTCACCGATCCCGCGAATAGAGAGGCCGCTTTGTTGGAGCTGAGCAAGAAAAGAGAGCAATATGACGATCTAGCGTTAGTTCTCTGGCATTCGTTTGGTGAGTGGTTCACCTGCGACTCTCAGCACCCTAGGATATGCGCTCTCAATACTGATAACGATGTCATATGACCTCCTTTGCCTTGCTGACTGGGGATGACTCTAGGTATCATGCCAGCGTTGCTGCAGGAAATTGTTTCGGTTTACCCGCTGCTGTCACCGCCTAATCTAACTGCGCATGTGTCAAATCGTGTCTGCAATGCTCTCGCCCTTCTTCAATGCGTTGCCTCGCATTCGGAGACACGACAGCTGTTCTTGAATGGTGAGGCGCATTTATACAAGTGATTTTTTGTTGACTGATGGATTTTGTTCACAGCTCATATTCCTTTATTCCTATATCCCTTCCTCAACACGACCTCCAAAACCCGACCTTTTGAGTATCTCCGCCTCACTTCCTTGGGCGTTATCGGTGCACTTGTTAAGGTACGTTAGCATGTTTATTGCGAGTAGCATGCTGATGAATGACACTTTTGTGTACCTATATTTTTAGCAAAACGATAATAATACCGTTATTCACTTCCTTCTTTCCACTGAAATCATACCCCTTTGCTTGCGTATCATGGAGACCGGTTCGGAGCTTTCAAAAACAGTCGCCATCTTCATCGTGCAAAAGATTTTACTTGACGAGACCGGCCTAACCTATATCTGCCATACCTATGAACGGTTCTACGCTGTTGGGACAGTGCTTAGCAACATGGTTCATCAACTGGTGGAAACGCAGGCTGTTAGGCTTCTGAAACACGTAGTTCGATGCTACCTGCGCTTAAGTGACAATATGCGGTCAGTGGTCGTTCGAACTCCCCCTTTCCTCCCCAGTGCACTGACACCTGTCCTACAGAGCACGAGAAGCATTGAGGGCCTGCTTACCTGAGCCTCTTCGTGATCAGACGTTTGCTGCTTTGCTCAAGGTGAGGACCGAAAATTTGCCGAATATAGTCGAGCGACTGACGACCTCTTCTAGGGTGACATGGTGACTAAACGCTGTTTAACTACGTTGCTGAATAATTTGAACGAACCATGAACGCTGAACGTTGAACCTAATAGTAGAACATTCGTTATATTGGTTGTTCCGAATTCTTTTCTTCCATATTCCCATCATTCGTGATATCACCACCACCTCCCATCATATACTCCTCGTCTGCGTCCACATCCTCTGTATTTTCGCTGCTCCCTGTCATGATTTATATTCTGGAGTTGGTATAGTATGTACGTTAAACTGCACTGTTTCTTTTTGGTACAAATTGGTAGCAAATAAAAGGTACTATGGACTGCGGTCCAGATTGTGGAAACACTAGCCTCGCCTGGCCTGACACTGGAATATAGGATCGCAGTCTGGAGGGTACACGTGATGTCATCCGCAGCGGAAAAAAGTTGATTTTTGTTTGTTGGATAATTGAATTTTATTTTTGGGTCATCAATTATGAGAATTGAATACTAATCGCTCCACTCCTCTCTTCCTTCCGTCCATCATCGACCACCGCCTCCCGTCCTTCCCGTCCTCCCCCATCTCGATTCTTTTCATGACCTTGGCCACGAACCTGTCTGTCCCATGTCCGAAATGGCTCAATGAAACCCAATCATGTCTGTTTCCCAATGTACCGTTCTACTATTCCTACAAACCAACCTTAATTGAGGGACTGTCCGACCAACACCTCACGCTCGCGGTACCAGTTCTAGCGTACTGGAGTCTGTCTCTCTTGTTTCACTACTTGGATACCTCGGGCTGGAAATGGCTGGAGAAGTATCGTATCCACGAATCCGCGGAAGTACAGAAGAAGAATCTTGCGAGCAGGACTCAAGTCGTTGTGGCGGTGATCTTCCAACAAATTATCCAAACTGCTATGGGACTTTGGTGGTTGCAGGAACCGACAGGGCCTCCGGCAAATCACCAAGCAATTGTGGACGGGTATAAGACTGTCATTCAGGGCTGGGTACATTGGTTTGGGGGACCGCAGCTGGCTGGTGAACATCTGGGTCGTTTGGCATATATGGTTTATTGGTGGGCTATCCCTGCCTTGCAATTCCTTTTTGGAATGTGAGCTCTCGTTCTCGCGGTCTTGTGCATGCCTAATAGACGTCCTCGATCAGAGTCATCATAGACACATGGCAGTACTTCCTCCACCGCGGGATGCACATGAACAAGTTCCTGTACAGGCACTTCCATTCGTGGCACCACCGGTTGTATGTACCCTATGCGTTTGGGGCATTGTACAATCACCCTGTTGAAGGGTTCCTGCTGGACACCATGGGTGGGGCGTTGGCGGAATGGATCCCCGGCCTATCTGCTAGACAGGCTATGCTGATTTACCTCATCTCGACCTTCAAGACTGTGGATGACCACTGCGGGTATCGCCTGCCATTCGACCCTTTGCAAATGATTACATCCAATAATGCGGATTATCATGACATTCATCATCAGGTAACGTCACGTCCTCCCTCAGGATCTGGCAGGGACTGAGTATATTGTAGGTCGTTGGTATCAAGTCCAACTTTTCGCAGCCATTCTTCATCCACTGGGATGTCATCCTTGGCACACGGCTCACAAGGCAAGAAATCGAGCAACGAAGACGGAAGCCCAAAGCTGAGTAAGAGCCACCGATATTTAAGACGCGCCAAATTATCCCAATCAAGTTTCGATTCGACTGATTACCTCCACTCCTATGATAAATACCGGTGCTTGTAATATTTTATTATTTCTCACTTTCATATCACGTAGGTATACCACTTCCTTTTATTTTCGTGCGCATACAGTACGACTTATCGAGCTTCCTGCCAATATGGCAGAGCTAATCTCATGCTCTTTGCTTCTGGATCGTTTTTTTCTTGGTTTACCGGTTGTTTCTGAATATATAGGCTACTCGGGGTAGTGGCATATTAGAATTTAGGGCTTATGTTGTCTGGTATCATGGTATCTCGTCTCGCACTCAGGTGTACAACCAGAATGATATTGACAATCGAAATACGTCCTCCGTACATATGTACTGACAATGCTACCAGTTCGCCAAAGCCTCCTTTGTGAGTGGAACACTTTCCATCTCGTGCTCGTATTCCACCTCCACCCGCGGCCCCTCTTAATGACAGCACTAAGACCAAACAGAAAAACGTTGTGATGAGTGGATACTTACTTTTTTGCTTTTTCTCTGGTCGCTTTTTCGACGGTTGTGGTGGCTTTGCTGCGCTTGCCTTCCGTTTTCCAAGCTTTGTTGGTTTTTGCTCCTCTTCGGACTCGTCTTCGTCGTCCAGTACCTCTGACCCTTCGCCCAAGGAACCAAGGTCCTAAGTGCATGTGAGCTCGTACTGACAGAAACCAAAGGAAAACACACACCCCAAGATCTTCCATGTCATCCTCATCCTCTTCATCACTACTAATATCGCTGACAAACTCTCTATCGCCCCAACCTTCATCCTCTCCACCTTGCATCTCCTCTTCCAAGTCTTCTTCGAGCTCCTCATCTGTTTCGTCGTCTTCCATCTCCAGTCCGTCCACATCTAGTGTTTTGCCGTCCTTCTTCTCCCTATTAAGCACGGCCTGCCATATCTCCTCGTTGACATTGAGTGGGGCGTCACCATAGGCTTTAGACTTCAAACGTTCGAGTAGTTCTTTTTCTATTGAACGTTCGAGGTGAGCGGCCGCGAGTGCTTTGCGTTCCCGCGTAGCTTCTCGGCGCTCGAGTTTTTTCTTCACGCCGACCAGTTTAGGCCTAGAAACCGTGAATTAGTGTATGCATACAGTGAAGAGATGACAGGGCGTACTGATGCCGTAGTTTTAGACGACGCATTTTGATAAGATATTGTGTTATTTTTGTGACGCGCTGCTTGCATTTATGAATAGTGAAATTCGGCCAGTATATTAGCTCTGCATCAATCTAAAGAGATGCATAAGTCCATAGGTCGAGGGCTTGTGATGGAAGGCTCACTTGCTCCAGAGCCTTGGTATAATTACTGGATAGCTTTATCCGTTCCCACATGTTGGCGGGTGTATGCGCTCGTTCGATGGTCTTGACATAGAGGTACAGTACACCTAATCATAAGAGGGTTGGCGTGGTCCTCGTGCAGCATAGGTGTACCACTCGCCTTCCTTCTCCCTCACAGTAGCGTATCTTGAGTTCGCCAGGGGACATGACTGTCTGTTACACAGCCCGGTGACATTATATTCGTTTCGACAAAAGTTCTGTGTCGTTGTTCTAGTGTCCGCTAGTGTTAAAATTTATGGTGACAATCTGGTGGCACGACATACTTGACTTTGTATGAGCAGAATTGATGGTTTATTACGGACCATATCACATCGTCTGCCTGCATGTTGCGATGCGGGGAGAAAGGATTTAGATGGACGACATAGACAACGACGAGGACAGAAATCTGTGATGATAGCCACGTGACTGAATATTACCATATGGGGGTTGTTATAGCACTCCGGGACGGAAGGGACTTGCTCGACACCGGACTCCCTTTCTCTCCTTGCTCTACCACCAGCATGAACTCGACTCTGCGTACAATACCGCACCGTTCTTTATTATCCTGTCGCGCAGGACGTCTACCGCGGCATCTACAGCTACTGCATACGACCACCACCAACCTCCGCGACCCTCCCAACTCGTCCTCTTCCACATCCCCGCCATCCCAGAACCAGCAGCAGTCCCAATCACAACCGCCACCACTACTAACACGCTCCTTATCAACCACGTCAAGACGTCGTGACTTTCACTTCGACACGCACCATTTTGTTCAAAGGCTGGAGAGAGAGGGACTGAATCGCGCACAAGCAGAGGGAATTATGTCTGCGATGGCGGAGGTCATTGACGAGGCGATACGGAATATGACTGCTAATATGGTTACTAAGGCTGATCAAGAGAAGGTTAGTAGGCAGATTTATACTTAGGGTGTTTTACTCACGGACGCTTGTAGCACCACTACACCCAACAAGTCGACTTTGCGCACCTCAAGTCCGAGCTCCAGCTAACTGAGAAAAATGACCTTGCCATGCTAAAAGCAGAGAACGACCGTCTTATGGGGGATATAGAGAAGCTCAAGCAACGGCTACGAGAGGAAATCACTCGTACACAAGCTGGTGTTAGGTTGGACCTGAACTTGGAGAAGGGTAGAATGAGAGAGGAGAGCAGTGGCCAGGAATTAAAGATAAAGGAAGTAGATACGAGAATAGAACAAGAGTTGGCTGGATTGAGAACGACGATCCAGGCTTCCAAGGTGAGCAAGCGCATTACACCAGAGTAAAGTATACTCAAATGTTTTTGGTATAGGCGACGACTTTGCAATACCTTGTTGGTTTCGTTACTGGTTGTTCGGCGTTGCTCATGGCGTACATGAGATTCCGTGCTTGAACGCCATAGAAGGACCCAGCCATATAGAGCACCCAGGTGGTGGTCGCAGTTTGATTCAGGCTACTCACAATCACTTATTTGAATGCTAATGTACACGTCCATTATATCAGATAAACCTGTCGTATTTATTCATAGGAGGAAAACATAGAATCCGAATCCAAAATCAAATCCGGGACCTAGCTAAGAGTGTAAGTAACCAAACCAGTCCCTCATTCTGTAGCAATTCCATATGTACGCAGAACAAGCAGTCAAGTAAAGTATTATGTCCTGCATCTCAGCAGGCTTGGGAAAATGCGATGGAGAATTAATAAATTGGGGATAGTCATACGTGATTCATCAAGTTGAGTGGGAGAAAGGCGATTCATCAGGTGTACATTTATGCTCTCCAGGAATTGGAACTCCTGATTGGAGGCGAATCAGGTGGAGACGCGCTTCTTTGCTGGTAGTAGGCCGTCATCGATTGCGAGTGTTGGTATCCGCCAGGGGGTGGACCCTGTCCTTGCTGTGGTTGTGATACATACGACGATACGGTATAAGTCGAGTTGGTGTGTTGGTGTCTAGGCCACTGTTGATTCTGAGCCAGCGGTGGGGGTTGTTCTCCAGGACGCGGTGGCAAAGGCAAAGGAACTGTAGGGATGAGCTCGAATACGTGTTGAGCCGTTATCCTCCCTCTCCCTGGAATATTTTCCGTAACGCTCATAACACCGTGAACTTGAGCTTCTTGGTTCATCCCATCTGGCCCGTCCAGACCAGCTGTTTGTCCTGCGCGCGTTACACTTGCTCCCGCACCTCTACCGTCCCAAATACAACGCATGTCGTTTCCTGGGATGATTTGCACGAGACGTCCATTTTGAACGTCTCGTATTTCGATGAACCGGCTGTCGAATAGAAGAATATACGGAGCGTGGAATGCCACTCGTTCAATTGTACCCTCCCATTCGATGGTTGCCGCTGAACGATTAGGATCACCATGCTTATCTACGTAGACACCAAACTCTGCAACATAGAAGTTGATTAACAGCTGTTGTATGATGGCTGGCCATTCACTCACCATCAAAGACGAGTAAGAATTCATCCTCATTGGATCGGAACATGCCCATAGGTTTACAGGATTCGCAACGCTTAGCAAGGTGTGTAATTTTGGGGTCTTCACGCGCTGGAATCGTAATGCTGCTGAAGCTACAAGTACCGCATATATTAGCTTAATAAACAATGTCAACTCATTGAATCTCACGAACTTATTGAGGTCCATGATTTCAAAGCCCTTGGCACATAGCACGGCAATCCTCGCTTTCAGGAAGATCAGGTCGAAAGACTCCGATGGCAAGAAGAAGTCCCTATAAATGCGGAACCATTCTGATTTGGTAGAGCGGAATCCGAGCCTTGAACTCAACCCCACAGGCGCCCGTACTCGTTCGTTGATCTTGTCTCCAACAGGTTCCAACACACGGAAGATGCTGTCCAACTAAACGAGTCGTCAGGAAGACTGCTTGTATGCCAATTCATGTAGCCAGTACTCACGCCCTTCTTTTTCATGTAAACGATCAATGTTCGTCCATGTAGTGTACCAACGCTGAAGAAATGAACGTCTTTTGTTCCGTTGAGTTTTTGTGGTGCTTGGGTATTGGTGACTCCTTGAGGGGACGTTGGCACTAGAGCTTCGATATGGTATGCGAATAAGGACTGCAAAGAATATCAGTCTCTTTCCGGATCTTACGCAACTCGTAATCCCACCTTGTCTGCTAGTACGAGGAAGATACCGAACTCTTCTAGCATGGCACATTGAGTGACCATTTTGAGGTGTAATACTCGTCGCATAGCTAGAGAGATATGGGTTAAATGAAAGAGCCAAGCAAAGGGTAGAAGGGCGCATACATGTTGGATCATGGCGGTATCCAATCCATACACCTTCAGCACATCCGATTGCCACCAAACCTCGTCCATCGGGGGTATCTGGTAAATCACAGGTGATTCAATTTGCTTGTGCATTTGAATTTCAGAAGGTACTTACTGAAGGGAACAGAGCAAGTGACCTTCCCAGTGAACGTTGTCTCTTGGTTGTAGGTTGGTACGGAGTTCGGATTATACGCAGACGGCATAAGGAAGGTCGCCGTGCTGAGTTTCTCGATTTCGAACACTTTATTCGAATCTTGCACTGCCTTTCTCAACGCCAATGCTTGTTCAAGATGGGCTTTCCAGTCCAGACGTGCTTGGGGAGACTCTGCGTAGAATGTGTATGGACCTCCTAGGCGACCATTATGATGGATTGTGAAGGGGTAAACCATGCGTGAGTCTTCAGGAGAAGCGGCAGGGTTGGTTGTTGCATCGTGGCCACCACCACCACCACCCCGGAGACCGCGAAGTAGGCCGGCACTTCGTTGTGTTCCTGGGTCATTGAAGTTGACGAGGTTTAAAAGGTCCAGAGGAATGGGCTGGACCACGCAAGGCTTGAATAACCAAACCCATTAGACAGAGACAAGACTTACCCTGCGATTGACGTAGAACTTTGTGACTCCATCCTTTTCTTTTGGTTTCGTCATCACCACTTTTGGAATATCAGTGCACAAGGCGCTCCTCAGGGAAGGCTCTACTCACAATAGTTATCAAATAATAGAACGAACAGTTCGCTCCATCCGTTCCATTCCAAGCCACTGTCAGGCTGGCGGAGCAATTTCCCTGAGAACATAAGCGAACGATTATCGTTCAACAAGTCCATATCCTGAAGCAAAAATTCGTGATGGGCTTTCACGAGACCAGATTATAAGTAACTTACGACCGTTTCACCATTCTTGAAGACGAGGTGGGTATTATACCTCCATAGCTCAACCTTCTGCTTAGCACTGACAACACCTGGCTCCGTTTCCTTTCCAAGAGACTTGATGACCTCAATCACATTCGGAATGGCTTCAAGGTCTTCATGGCCTTCCGGTAACTCATCCATTATGCTCTTTAGCAATAACTCATAACGAAGGAGACGGGGAATGGGTCGATTGATGAAGTTCTTCATGTCCAATCGATCGGCATCGGGGTGACGAACAGCTTGCTAGAAATTTGACCAGAACTAAGAAAGGCTGTGTGAGAAGATGAGCCAAGTGCACTCACGTCGACAAAGGCTTTGAAGGCAGGGTTGGTGGCCATCTCCTCGTCAATTCGGTACGCCGCTATAGGGTAATGGGGTATATACTTCATATATGCATCCCTCCAGTTCAAAGCTGCGTCAAATAGAGGTGCTGTGATGCTCTTGATGAAGGGGTGTTCCTCTCTTTGGATCTCGTGAAGGTTCTCAATCAAACGACGGTGGTGTGAATGGAGCTCAGAGAAGTTGTGGAACACGTCCTCTATGAAAGTCTCAAGTCTTTGAGGATCCATGATAGGTGGATTGGATTCCCGAAGAGGTCGGATATACATCTGGTAGAGAATCGAATTAGTACGCGTTGCAGGAGACTCGATTAGCTTACAAGTTCAATATTCTCCAGATCCCTGACGTAGGCCATTTCTCCTTTGATCAATTCAAAGATGACACTGCGCTCCAGGTGAGTTAAAAAGAAAAAGAAATACATCTAAGTGGAATACCCACTGTTGCTTCTTTGCTTCCTTCTTTGCAACACCTTGGATGAGCTCTTTTGTAACTAGATCGTCCCATTCCCATTTTCCAGCATTACCCTTTGCCATTGAGCACTGGAAGGTTCGCAACTGGGCGGCCGCTTGCAAATTCTTGATTGCATCACACGCCTCTCTTAAAAAGTCTGCATCAGGATTGCCTTCAGCGGTTTCCTTCATTACTGCTTCAAGCAGCACTGGGTACTTCTGAAGGTGTTCTGAAGGTCGGTTGAGAAGATGCTTCAAGTCGAGACGAGGTGCCTCATTTTGCCTAGTGGATTGCTGTCGGGCGCAATGCTAAATGTATAGTTAGGACTATTGACTGAGCTGGACACTTGACAAGACCCACCTCGAGGAACAACCTGAACTCTGCGTTGTTTTCCGTTTCCTCCTTCAACCTCTTTTCTGCAATTGGCAAATGACCAATGTAGATTGGGTATGCCAGTCTGAACTCGGTAGCAGCTTCCAAGAACACGTCTCCGATCCTTTGGATAATCGGTCCTTGTTCTCGTTGTCTGACGAACATCACCTCCAATAAACGTCGATTGCATTCTCGTAAATCCAACACGTTGCCAAAAACATCGTCAATGAACTCCTCTAGCTTATTCAAGTCAATGACAGGAGGATTGGAGGTTCGCAGCGGTTTGAGGAAGGTGCTTTCGATGATATCAAGATCTTGTATGTATTGCTCTTCTTTGGTAATGATCTTGTGGATGATCCTGCAAGCGATCGCTTATTACTAGGAGCGATGGTACCAAATCATAGGAGACATACGTTTGTCGGTTGATCTCACTTTCGGGGAGTGACTGCAATATCTCTTCTTTCACCGTTTCGGCCCAAGATTCCTTCTTTGGAGTAGCTTGAGTCTCAGGGGGGAGCACTGTTTCCTTAATGGAATTGCCCTATTCGCAGGAATGCAATAAGATGATGCATAGAACGCATAAGGCAAAGGGTATGAGACAAAACACACCTTACGGGGACAATCATAAGCATAGCAAGCAACCCCTTCGCCACAGCTAGCGGAATAGCAACGAGTGAGCACGGTGATGACACCGGTTGGTAGCTCCTCCCGTTCAACAGGCCCGTCGGCGTTTTCTGGATCATCTAGGAACATGTATACTTCCTCGACACCATCTTGTAGAGGTCTGTTTCCCCATTCTTCAACTTCATAGAAGAACAGCTGGCTCTGTAGACTTCGGGCCACTTGCAAGGCAGCCCTTCTATCGCTCGTCGACATTCCATGATTAATTGCCAGTTCACGTTGAATGATACTTTGAATCGTTGACTAAAATGATGGTGAAAAGATGGCCCATATGATGCTGGCGCAAAAAGACATACAACAATTTCCTTTCCAGTGAAGGATCTAGGATACGGGATGCTTCCCTTGACGTGTGTTCCTCTTGGTATCTTGTCACGGAGTTGGACAGCAATATGAGATAGCAGCGAATAGTTGATAAACCTAGCAGCATCCTCTTCTTCGTCTTCGTCCCAATAACCCACTCCTGTTGTATCATGTAGCTCAAGTGGACCACGCGCAACTGGGAACTCTATTTCAGGGTTGACATTCGGAGACTCCACGGAGCTGTATGCAGCCTGTCCTTGAAGTGCAGCTGATGAGATATATGAGCCAGCAGAATCGCCACGATGGAGACTGGAGCCGCTTGGCGCTGGCTGATACGCGTATGCCTGTGGAGTAGCGTATGAAGAAGCGCTGTCGCTACGGCCAAGGTATGGCTCATCTGGGCCGCGGATAATTCAGGAACAATTTCATTAAAAAAGAAAATACTCACAAACACTGTTAGACCATGTAGAACCAGGAGACGGATAATCAGCCGGAACAGTTTGAGAGGGAGGCTCCTGAGCGTGAGTGGGCGTTGGGAATGAGACCGGTTTATCCTCATTCGCCCTGTTATAATCCACGGGAGTGGATAGCCCTGCATCGTGAGGATAGTGCTCAATAGCAGGGGATTGATATATTTTGCTGTCGTCTATTAGGTAATTCCCTCCAGGTGGGGTGGGGGGCAATGCACCGGGTGGTCGCGTCGAGTGATTTCGTGACAGCGATGAAGAGTGTGTGCTGGTGGTTGAGCCAGGCGAATTCAAGGACTCCTGATACAAGGCCGTCTGCGCCCGGGAAGTTGGGCGTGGATCCACAGGGAGACCAGACGGCCAATTTGGCCCTGTAGGGCGGTTAGAATCAAGGGATCCTGGAGCAGGCGGCAATTTACGACTGCTGCTCCCGGCAGTGGCTTTTCTGAGGAGATCATGAGAAGCAGAAGATGAGGTTGATGCGTAGGAATCAGTTGTGTAGTGGCTTGGTCTCTGGGGATAGTGCTCTGGCTCCGGCATGGAAAAGGTCGCGGAAGCCGGCGATGAGACGGTGCTCCCAGGTGTAGGAGGCAAGCGCCTGACTTGAGCCGACTTTTGGGAGGAAGCAGAAGGCAGAGATGGCGGCGGCGGCGGCCTTTGGGGGAGTGGTTGCGACCTCGACGGATCTGGAAACCGACGGAACTGGTGGATCAGATAATGCGCAATGTGGTTGGAAATGCCAACGTACTCGGTGACTGACCGTTCGCTGAAGGATCAACGGCGTTTGGAGAGGTATAGTCAGAGTTGCCGTAGACGTTGTATATGGTATCGAGATCTCCGTCCGTGTTCGCGTTGGATTCTTCAGCAAAACCAGCCCAAACTTCGTTATAAAGCTTTTGGAGGTCTTCATCGACGGGGCTTGCAGAGCGTGCGATAGGATTGTCAGAAGACTGCATAGTTGATCTGGGGCTGTTGCTACTTGATGTCAGATAAGGCGAAAGCAAGGACCAGACTAGGGTTAGTTGGAGGATATCTGTGAGAAGAGTATTTGTGGGGATACAAGACGCGATGGGGGTATGATGATGGCAAGGAGCGTTAAAGGAGGCAACGGTTGGAATGGACACTGGTGGATGAGGACAACATCACAAGCCAACCCGCGACTTGTGCCGGTCACGGTCATCTCTCTCCATTCCATAGCCGCCCAACACAGGGTCACTCGCACCCCATCCCACAATGAAATTGCCATTGGCCTCGCAGACGGATCTCCTGGCGCTGGACCGTGCTCAGATGCTCAAGGTTGTGGTGCAATTGACTGGCTCTGCCGTGCTGCACAACCGTTAGCGCCCCTGTCCATCGAATCGTGAGAAAGCGAGCCGGTACACGCGTTAATCCTACTGCTTTCCACACCCAAGTGTTATTCTCCACCTCTCCTTTAATCAATCAGAAATGCCGAGCGACAAGGAAACCTTGCTGTCAATGGGATTTGACCCTGCCCGTGTCGAGTGTTCGCACATCCTCGTTTACTCGCGCCAGTTACCGCGGAACTAATTTAGCCATCGCTTCGCTCTTTCCCTTGGTACATGCTCTGCCGATGATGTATCTCCCACAGGGGCCCTCAAAGCCACCGGAAATCGCGGTCTACAGCCCGCGATGGACCACATTCTTGAGCACGAGAGCGATCCTGTCCCAGATCTCGGTGGTGTTGCTGAATCATCGAGGCCAAGAGATTCAATGGACGTTGATGAAGATGAGGAGGATGCACAGGCCCTCCGAGACCTTGGAGTTGCCGCTGCTGGCGCTGTTGAAGCCAATGTGAGTTCGTCCCATTCGTTCATGTATTATCCAGCTGATCTGTCTCATCCGGGCATCATAAGAGCATCAAGTGTTCAGAGTGTGGCAAGATATTCAAGAACACTGCATTGGCTAATTTCCACGCCGAGAAGAGTGGCCACGATCAATTCGAAGAATCGACAGAAGAGGTGCTCAGTTTTGTTATGCTCATGATGTGCCGCTTCAATTGGATTTGTCTAACAGATCAAACCCTTGACCGAGGAGGAGAAGAAAGCCAAGCTCGCCGAATTGCGTTCGAGGATGACAGAGAAACGAGCCAAGAAAGCAGAGGAGGAGGCTCGTGAAAATCAGGCAAACGAAGCTTTAAGAAGGAAAGCTGGCAAGGTACCGACCACTGCCCTAATATCAAGTACAGACCTGATACGATCCTAATGTAGGACCTCAACAAACTCAAAGAGGAACTCAAAGCAAAGGAGGCCATCAAGGAAGCTGAACAGAAGAGAAGAGGTTCGTTCTATTAGCCTGATTGTCCTTCGCTAAATCCAACCCCTTTTTCTACAGAGAAAGTCGAAGATGCAAAGGCCCGCGCCGCCGTTAAAGCCCAAATTGAGGCAGACAAGAAGGCAAGGGCAGAAAAGGCGGCTCGGGAAAAGGCTCTTCGTGATGGCCAACCTATTCCTACAAGTACTGCCAGTGCATCTGTACCGGCTGCGGGTACATCTGCGGCTAGTGCAGCTGCAGCTGCAAGTAGTGCTAGCAATGCGGCCACCGCTAGACTACAAATCAGACTTTCTACTGGTGGTCAACCATACACGACTACTCTACCCAGTGATTCACGTAGGCTTCCCACACCTACACTGCGCCGGGATATGATTTACTGACAATGATGTAGCCTTGAGCGCCGTTGCGGAGTACCTTGCAAGCCAGACATTGGATGTTGATGCAGAGACTGTATCCTTCTCACTTACCTTCCCGAGGTTTGTCACCTATTCTGCTTTCTTGACCAATTCTGAAACTCCCTTAGAAAAACCTTCCCTCGATCGGATTTCTCAAAGTCACTGAAGGACCTTGGACTAACACCTTCTGCAGTACGTTCTACCCTCCAAATATAAAGGTCAATAGGGTGACTTACACCTTGGATTCAGGTTTTGATCGCCACGCCCTAGTTGGATGTAACTAAAGTGTATCTCAATACTCAATTGTATTATGTTGTTGAGCAATATCACCTGCAATCGAATACCTGCAAACTAGCAGGGAGATTATAAACAATTTTACAAGTCCACTCCCTCCTGACTTGCATCGATAGCGCGATTGTCCCGAATAACTTCTGCCCTTTCAAGATGCACCACGTTGCTCTCTACTCTCAGAGCGAGTACAAGTGCGTAATTGTCTTTCACAGTCCATTATGATAGTTGAGTCAAGTCAGAGCTAGCTTATAAGATGACAAAATAGCGATAAGATAAGATGGTGAGCGGGTACATAGATCGGACAGCTTTCAAGGTCTATTGATTCGTGCCATCTTCGAGGGCAGTTGGCAATCCCGCAAGCTTCATCTTAACTCCGATCTCAAACAAGTAGTCCAAGCACTGTGGCAAGTCAGTGCCAAAGCAGTACAAGTCGATTTGACCGTTGCCTACCTCTGTCTGAGTTTTTGCTTTTTCCCAATCAAGACCTGTCGACAGCATGAATACGATAGCCAGCATATAAGGACGACGGTTCCCTCACCCCAGACGTAGATTCCGTGTCTTCGAACCAGGACGCCTGCGGCATCTGGGTATTTGACCATGGCTTCAGCCATACTGTCCTTCAGGTCCTCTTCGTTTGGGGTGTTCTCTATGATGGGGACCTCTAGTGTATCCAAATATGACAGTGCTCGTCCAGTCCCGCCAATCCGAACACCTTTGATCATCTGCGGAGGCAATTGAATGGGTATTTATACACAGCCAATTCCATGGACTGCCTCACCTCCTGTTGGTAGACCGCATGAGCCAGATATTCAAAATCGAATAGTGCAAACGCACCTGGTGTGAAATACGGAAAACGGGACCAGGCCAAAGCAATGTTGCCATCACAGCATGCTGCGAATGCGTGTGGATGCAGCTTCCAGCGTCCCTCAAAGTGAATGAATTCCAAAACAAGGGTGTACACGCCGACTCTTTCAGATTCAGCGAGGGCCTGCGAAGGAACACCCGATCGGTATGCGGAGATGGCTCCGCTTGGGGGAACGGCAGCACGAAGATGTGTTCGGGCTTGATGCGTTCCTTTTGTACTCCAGAGGGTGCAATGTATACCTTGTCTCTGCATGGCGGTACCCGGGCTTAGATTTCGGTGTGGTCCGACGATGCAATGGAGAACTCACCCTGCCCGAATTGAGATTCCACCGCCAGTTCCTGTAACCCATCCTAACTTGTAAAGCCGTCACCAATTGCTGATGCACCTTTTGAAGACTAGTAGCGCACGTTATAGAACAGTTGACATAGCTCTGGTATCAGATTGGCTGGCTGTAAAAACCCAAGTTCAAAGGATACAATACGGAATCGTCGAAGCAAACATACGTGTACTGGGTCACTTGAAATAACGAGTGCATCTGTATTATCAGCACTGAGGTTATTGCTCGACATTATTACCACTGGCAAGGTGGAGTCTAAAGATTTGAAGATCTGCCATCATGATCATAGTTGTCGGAATTGAGCGGTCCGGCTTCTTAGTACACTTGTGCACAAGATTGCGTGATATTCCTCTACATATTTGGTCCACTCGAGCAATGCTTCAATCAATAATTGGTCGGCTCTCATGTAGGGTAGTAAAACCATTTGGAGCGTACTATGTACTGTACATTGGCTCATATGGCATAAAACTGTCGACAATTGCATTAGATATACAGGCACTGGCAGTAACGCTGTTCAGGCATCGAAGAATAACCAAAACGTAGATCGGTCTGCAGTCCAAGGGACCTGAGACTGTACTTGTAAGATAGCACCCCTTAACAACTAGTTGTGGAAAACTTACATCCACTACTAGACGTAGTCGTAAACAAGAACCTCCCCATGCGTGGAAGCCACTGCTAGCCTTCCTTCCTCTTCAACCATTGCTACTTTCGTCCACCTATCATCTTCGCTGAAATCAAACTCCATTATAGCCTTACTCTCGCTAGCCATATCCTTACTGTTAGCTATCCCACCAGCAGGTGGATTACATTTTATATTTTCATTGTAATGACTTGGCTTCGTTAAAATGCGACCTGCGATCCGTTGCCCGTAATCGGCAGACCCAAAATGATCTTCCGAGTGACTATCGAGCCACACTGCTGTCCCGTACTTCCCAACAATCATATGTGAGACTGCGAATAGACGGACTGGAGCGCCAATCATTTGTCGTAGAGTTGGAATGGGTTGGTAGGGCGAGTTGAGTTTGCTTGCTGGTAAGTTTGGGTCGAACGCCTCGTTAGGGTCCAGAGTATAATGGTGGAGTATGTTAATCGGCTGCGGCTCGAGTTACTAATATGCATAACAAGGCAGGCTAGTGCACTTACCCAGGGGAAAAAGCTCCCAAATCTTATGAGAATTTGAATTGGTGGGTAGCGTTGTTGAGAGTCAGCCTTTGAGGGAGGCAGGATAACTGATGGTGTCATTGCGACTGTATCAATTCGCCAAGGCCACATATAACTTGCAATGGGGAACCTGATAAGTCTCTGTCCTTGTGACGAATGAGCTGAATCCGAAAGAGAGCATATTTCAATAGACGTCGACCTGATCGATATGACCAAGTCTTCGAGTATGAGTGCTTCTAGGACTTGATCTGGCTGTGCAACTAATCAGGCTCAGGGGTGGTTTATCATGCAGCACTGAACACACTTGGGAAATCATTTGACTTCCAATCTCGATCGGAGGGTCATCGGATTCAATGTTGTAAAGGTGAAGGTGTTGTGTAGAACTAGTCGACAGCATTCTTGACCCCGATAAGACACCCAGGGCGTGAGACGTCTCCGCTATGGTTCGTAAGACGGCGAAACCACTCTCTGGATCCTCTGCTGAGGGGATCAACGTCAGTACCTCGATTCTTATCGGTCGTCGACCGAGAGATTAGCGCGCAAGTAGATAGACGATATGAGCAACTGACCCAAGAGCAGTCCTGATTGCCAGCATCGCCGGCGAGTTGGGGTCACTATTCACCACAAGGGATGGGAATTGCCTTAGGTCCCGGGAAGCGACACAGCAGGTGGGAGACTCCTCCAAGTCCCAACACTTGAGATGGATCGTTCTCTGCTCCTGGCCGGGGGGAGTTGTCATATCCATTGAGAGGCACAACAGCCACCTTCCACGACCTTTCGCCAGAAAGTGAAGAGCAAGTATCTTGGAAGCAGGCGGCGCCATAAAAGAGAGGCGGCGCAGTGGTCTCGGATCCGATGAACTCCAATTCCTCCACAGACGAAGTGCATTGATGATACTTCGCTCAACGTCGCCAGATACAAGTGAGGACCAGTGCCTTCCCTCGAGTTTCGGTATAGGCAGGCCCCTCCGAAGGACTTCCCTATGTAGCACATGCATCCATACTGTGGCAGATGCGCTTAACGTGGCGAAGGATCTGCAGGTCTGACCACAAGCGAGGTTAGCGTTGGAGACCTCTAGGGTTGGGTGTGTCCGAACCTGCCTAACAGACAGCAAATCTGTAATAGATAGATTAGAGAAGATTGCAACTAGTACATCCTCAGGCAATACGTCCGACGACATCTCACTGGGTGAGTGGTCGACCCAGTGTGAGTGGTCGAAGTCACAACGGTGTTGGTGAGTTACCGGCCCGGTCATTAAAGTCACCATGCTCGGCCTATTCCGAAAGTACACTGCGAATCATGAAGTACCTATTGGATTCTAGAGCTAGAATGGGTCAACAAGGAAAGAAACAATTTGTAGCATAGCTTAGAAAACAACCGAGTCCGTGGCTGTGAATTAAAGTCCTTCAATCATGCTTCTAACTTCCTCTGTCTTCCTCTTAAACTTCTCCAGCTCTCTCATTCCATCTCGCTTGAATTTATCGTACTCCACGCCTATTTGATAGCGTATCCACTCTTCCACAGTCATGTCAAGTTCAGCAGATGATAACGAGGTCAACGGCGTGAAGGGAAGTAGTGAAAGTGGTGGTGTAGGATATATGGGCTCTGCTTCAATGGTGGCTTGCTGTGGTGCCGGTGGGTTACTCTGAGGGGGCGGAGGTGTGACTACACGAGGTGGTGGCACGCTACTGAGCTGTCGAGGTGGGGTGACAAATCGTTCCGGCTGAGCAGGCTCTTGTGCAACACTGTCCTGTGTTCCGTCAAGCATGCTGACATCCTCGATTGGCGGGGTAGGATCACGGGGTCGGGAAACAGGTTGTGGAGGAACGAAGACAGCGTCCGGCTCCTTTGATTTTACAGGTGGGGGTTGAGTGTCTTCAACTATCATTCTATCGCCGGAGCTTGCTGGCCTGGCAGCAGGTGGTCCACGGGGCTTCGCCTGGAGACGAGCTGAAAGTTGCTTCGCCCCTTGAACGGGAAGCTGTACAGTAAAATCATCTGGCCCAGGCATCAAGCTTTGGCGGACCTCTTCCTCGTCAGAAGAGACCTCAATTCTGTGTACCACCTTGCCATTCACTATACTACTACTAGAGATCCGAGTTCTGGACGATCCTGTAGAGGCAGAGGCAGATCTACTTGCGGCAAGACTTGGTCCCGTTGAAATAGAGTCTGTTTCCTTGGTGGATCCCTTTCGTGGCAGCTGTCTGGTAGCCTCCTCTTTGGCCGAACGAGCGGACAATCGTGCTGTTGGTGGCGACATATCGGCATCAGGAACAGAAGGCACCTCCGGAGGCGTTTCGTATATTTTTGCTAGAGGATTCTCCTTGACTGGTGGTTTACGTCGTCCTGCGTCACTTATTTCACTTAATTCAGGCTGAGGTATGTCATCCGGTTCCACCACTTTGTTGCTTCCTTTATGCGCTGTAGATTTGGTGACCTTCACGCGTTCAATGGATTCCTCCTCCTCTTCTCTGAGGACCTTACTCCTAGGCTTGCTGCCTGGTTTGGTCTTCGACTTGACTTTTGGTTCTTCGTTGGGCCTACGATCAACTTCATCCGGTTCCACCTCTATACTGCTTCTTGGTTTGCTTGTGGTCTTGTGCTTAGGTTTGTCGTCCACCTCCATCAAGTCCACCTCTCTTTCCTCCTGAGGTTTTGGCTTGCTTGTAGCCTTTTCCTTTCCGAGCCGATCTGCCTCGACCTCAACATCATCATCCTCACTTTCATGGGTTTTTGCCCTGCCTTTCCCCTTTGCCCTACTCTTAACCATGGTTCTGGGCTCCTCCTCCCCGACCTCCAACTCCTGCTCCTCCTCCTCAGGCTCAATCGCTTTCATCCTCGTCTGTCTACCTTTCTTCTTCGTCTTGGCTTTGGGTAAAGCTTCTTCCACGTCCTCCCCTTGTACATCTTCTTGACGGATCTTTGGTGGCCTGCCCCTGCCTCTCTTGGGTTTGGATTTGACCTCTTCCTCGACCTTGTCAACCTCAACCTCTTCATCATTTCCCTCTGGATCCTCCACGGGCTCTTCCACAACTTCTCTTGTCTTGCTTTTGGCATTTGCCTTTGTCTTCCTCTTTGGCTTGACCTCCTCTTGCTCCTCCGAATCGTGCTCCTCCTCCACATGCTCAAGCTGCGTCCCCTTGCTCCGACTTCGAGAAACTACCCTCTTGCTCGACCCGGAGGCTGAACGCGCCTTTCCAGTTGACTTGTTGAGGTTCACGTCTGTATTCTGTGTAGACTGATAATCGCTCTCGTCATCATTCCTGCCATCACGAGTTTTTGTCGCTTGTACAGTGTCTTGGTGCGTGGATAGAACAGAAGCTGAACGGGTTTGCTTTCGAGACGCGGGTTTCGCACTGGACCGCGATGGAGGTTTATTAGAGGCCGCTCGAGATGGTGGTCTAGTGCTTTCGTCCGCCTTAGGTTGACTATTTCCTGATGAATGATAAAAGAATGGACATGGACCATTTTTGACTTCACGTTTTCGATGTTCCTCCCTAACTTGGTCAGGTATTAAACGAGCAGCAGTAGTTTTATCAGCTTACAATGGGTTGTCGCCTGGGTCCCATCCACTAAGTGCCACATTGCAGTATAAGCAGGTTGCCAAATCATCACCGGATTTCATTGGGGTATACACGAAGCCCGCTTGGGCCATCTAAATGCACGAAGCGCTCAGCAAGCCTAAAACACTGCGATAAGGAGGGTTTGTAGTGCCTTCTCTGCTGATGGATTTTCAAGCCCCCACTCCTTGAATGTGGCCAACCGAGCTCGTTCGATTGCTTTGGATTTTGGGAAGCGAGACTTGTCAGGAAATACGAAGCTAAGGATGGCAGATATCATTGGCTGGCGACGTCAAGGAGAAGAGAAGACTGACTGTCCGTCGTGGTCGGTATCTGTACGCAATCCGCACCGCAAGTAGGCCCAGTGACAGTCCTGCCCACACTTCTCATAATGGATTTCAAATGGATCGTCATCCTCTTCCCACTCGCTGAGACTCTTGCTGCACATAAAGCAGGTGACGTTGTCCTTATGAGCGGCACTGGGGTTGTAGTAGAAGCCTGCTTCAGCTAGTGCTTCTGGTGTTGCCTTGAAGGTGCGATCATGAAGCGGATGGGGCCATTTCATGAACTTTTTCGTGGTCTTGACGCGTTTGGCCTTGTAGAACGAGTCGATTCTGTCTTGCAGTCCGTCCATGGCGCGTATACTGGGGCGTCGAGGGGGACGGTAGGGAGGTGGGGGTGGAGAAATGTAATGACGAGTGACAATCACGGGGAGAACGTCACGCGTCGCAACGCAATGCTTCCCAGAATGGGCATCCATTCAATTATTACGCCCTCGACCAGTCGTGATGCCGCCATCTTCCACGATCCTCCGAACTTACGGAAGAAAGGGCCACGCAAAGAGAAAACGGCTAGCAGAGCAGACCACCGCTGATGCTGCCCAAGATGCAAACTCATTGCCCACCAAACGGCCCAAGCTGTCTGTCCTAATACAGGACGACAAGCATGTCCCTCCCGACAGGGTGGAAACGACTGGCAAGAAGTCGGAAAAAGCACCAATGTCTCTCAAACCCACCTCCCGGAAGGAGACAAAAGCCCTCGGGGCCAAGGCGGGTCTCACCAGTCCTCCCGCGCTTGCTGCGCGGCCCGCCACATCCAGTGGAATGGGCTTCGAGGAGATACTCAATGACGCACTCTCGCCTTCCGTCTCTTCACAGTCGTCACCGAAGAAAATAGCCAAGCGTATGCTGGCGAGATCGAAGACAGAACCTGCCGTCAAGGTAATCTATTCCAGGGTGGACCGGACACCTTCGTTACCCAGTCTTCCGACCACCTCGTTACCTCAAGACCCCCCCGTAGCAGCCCCAACACCCACTACAGCTGAGGCTTTTGACCCCTCAACTTTAGATCCACCAGAGCCCCCTCCACTCCCGATACGTCCTCAGACCAATGCACGTACATATGCAGGGAAGTCTCGTTCATTCCTCATATCCTTACCGGCATCCTCCATGGCATCGCGCGCGTTGATGGCGGGCACGCAAAGTACTAGCGGTACACCTGACTGGCAAGAAGAAGACGAAGAGGAGCTCCAACGAGAAAGCTACGCCGACTTGCGGACACGATGGGGAATCGACAATTCGGAAGACGATCCATACCCCGCATCTGATTCACCCAGTGATAGTCCACCCCATTATTCACAATCAAAACCAAATTCTCCTGGGAGGGCAGGCAAGGCCTCTAAGGGTAAACATGCCAAAGCCTCGATACCTGCACCAACTATATTCCTGCCTAACGGAATGATGAACCCCCTTAAGAGCATAACAGAGCTTCGCAGTCACGGCGAAAGTAGGCGGTTCATGGATGAAGTTGGCTACCTAATTGAAGGGATTGGTCCTGATAGTGGCCTAAGCCTACGACGAGCGAGGTATGCTGCCCTTGGGTTATCACTATAGCACTCATGGACGGAATCAGTGCTTTGGAAATCACAACAAAGCTTTGCGATTTGGATTTTGCCCGACGAGCCAAGGCCGCAGACTTTTTATCACGGACTTGGGATACGTTCCGTGAGGCGGGCGCAGGAAGAGGGGAAGACGTCGTGAGTGCTTGTGCTGTGTCACAGCATGCAAGCAGACTAATCTCATCGGCCAGTTGTTTGACTGTCTGTTGTTATTCTTTATAGCCTTGGTTGCGCGTGACCCGTCTTCTTTGCTGGACCTCGCTCAGCGTCCACCTATTGCACCACAACCAGCATCTAATATCGTATCTATTGGTAAAGGGGGACGGTTGCCATCTTCGACACCCAGCCCACACGCAAACTCAAAACCACTCGTGGAATTGTTGCTTTCCCTTCTTGATTTAGACGACGACCCACTTCGCCTCATCAGCTCTTCTCAGGCAAGTAAGGGGCACGAAGGCACCGTAGACGATGTCGATGTAGTCCTACGGGGAATTGGTGTCGAGAAAAAGGACAAGGCCACGGTAGGTTTACTTTTCGCCTTTCTGACGGCATGAGGATGTTCACTTAAGCATCCGTCAGCTCCTCACCATTCATACCGCAATATCATCAAAAGCCCGACTATTTTATCCGTTTACAGCGGCACGTCCTCTCCATTCGTTCCAGTGCAGCCACGTAGATTGACATAGCCGCGCCTAGATATCGACGTCACTCCTCGTGATATATGCACTAAATGCGCTACCTCCAACTATTATTCCCACCTCCCAACTATCGACACTGTTGAACTCCCTCAAAAAAGAAGCTGAACGGATGGGCATTCCAACTTCTGGGTCAAATCTCGGTGTAATCTGGCTTGGAGATGTCCATAAGGAACTACCTTATATGGAGAGCCTGCTTTTACACCTACGAGCGTTGGACTCCTATCTGCTAGATCAATGGGCAGACAAGCATATCAATACTGCAGAATCAAGTCAAGCAACGGAGCTCATCTCCTTATCCGAAGACAACGACGATGCCCACGAAAGTGCCAAGCAACCAAGCACCAATAACAATCTTGAGGCAGCACAACTCAATTGGCTACTACAGGCTTTAATTGGATTGGGCGTTCAGAACGAAATCTGTCTAAGAAATTGTGCCAAGGGACTGGTACAATGCAAAGGAGCAGATAAGGTGGCCAGGCGATCCTTGGAGATGGTTTTTAGGGTCCTGGTTAGCTTGACCCATAAAAATTTGGAATGGTGCCGGGCATTCATTGATTTGGACGGAGCGTTGCTGTGGATTGTAAGGGTTATTGCTGGGGTGCTAAATGACAGTGATATCAGGGAGCAGGACCGCGACTCGGACGTGAGCATAGACGACGAAGTTCCCGAGGTAGATGAAGAAGAAAGCGCATTGAGGGATGAAAAGATGTACAAGAGGGACTCACCTCACACTTTGGATAGACTTTGCCTCGCCCTTGGTTTGCTGGCGAACCTTGTTCAAATGATGGACGAGACCAAGTCCTTGTTCCGAACAACACGTATGCAATGTTCACCGAGTCGGTTTTGCTTGATTCTAACGCTAGCTACCCTATCACTTTGGCTCATGTGCTCCAGGTCTATCGCCCAGTTGCGAACTTAAGCGAAAAAATTGTCTGCGAACTTGTGCATGTCACCAAAGCCAGAGTATTCTGGAAATCCTGGTCCGAGTCTATACCCACTATTCGCCAAAGTCAAGGCCCACAACCTCGATCGTGACAGAGTCTGCGCCACACCACATCGGCAGTGACGATGGTGATGGAGCAGAAGCTTCATTCTTGCGGGGCCATCTCGCCGTGCTGTTCGGTTTGCTGATGATGGGTTCCCTCGAAAACCAGGAAATAATATTATCGACGCTCCCCGGTATCGGTGACTCGAATTCAAATCGTGAATGCACTCGCAATGGTGACGAATCCTCAATTCCATCAAGACGATACGATACCAAGATGAGCCGTAGGAGATCTGCCGAAGAAAAATTAAAATTAACCGAATTGGCTGATCAGGCACAGGAGCTTGTGGCATGGTATGATCGTGTTCTTCGAAGTGACGGGGATGGCGGGGACTCTGATGACGAGGACCATGGTGCTGGTGCTAGAATCGCTCGTGATGATGACCACAGCGAAGGGAAGGTCGCGAGAGATGTGGTCAAATTTTTAGAGCGTCTGAGGGATGATGGGAGGTAGTTACTTATCACTATTCATATGTATGTGCAGATTGTGTCTTTTTGGATTCATTGGATTGATTAATTATGTATCCGGATATTCCTGTTAATGCAGCTGTTGTTTTGAGGCAATTTGCCTTCGCTCAAGAAGACACCACCACTTGTAGCTTTTCCGATGGCAGAGTCATCATACCTGCGTCAAGCCAAACACAAGCGACAGTTTGCAGCAGTATATTCCTCTAGGCGTACGGCAGTCCTCGTTTTGCCCGATTTGATTCAGTCAGCTAACCCTTGATACCATGATATCGTAGACAAGATCCGCCTGTCAGGGCGCAATAAGAGCAGCAAGCAGGTGATAATCAATATGGCGCAAGCTTTCAAAGGGCTAACGACTCGACATACCGTTCCAGATTCGATAGCTACCCACGTTGGGCAGTGCCAAGACAGGCTGTTTCGTACAGTTTTGCCTCGCAGTTAGTCTCGTACCCGGAACCAAGCCAAAAAGCGCTTGATGTGGGAACGGCTGGCTCGAGACTACCTCGCAGCGGGACCGGCGTCACCGACGTTACGAGAACTCAGTACATCAATATACTTCCGCCAATACCAACTCGCAGAGAACCCACATGACCTCGCTAGAGTCCTTCACCCTGCCCAGGACTCAGCGTACTTTCACTTGTGTGTAGGTGTCCCAGCAGTATTGAAACTGGCACCCCTCAGGATCCCAACCCGACAGAAAACCGTCATATTCACCCAGCTATTCCATTTCATTTAGCCGATCAGCACACATGGCAAACAATGCCTACCGTCAAAATACGCCATTCTTACACCATTCGACGTTAGAATCCACCCCTCCTCAGCCTGCTGCTTCGAGCATTCTAGGACGCGCCCAGCATATCCCAGTTCTCCATACAGACATCTCGCACCACGCTTATACCTGTGCATTTTACCCGTTTTGATGTTCAATTTTTTCAGGATTTGAGCTCGAAATTTTCGAGCTTGGTATAGCTGAATGTGATCAGGGTATGGTATCACTTCTTTGACGGGTGACGACGACCCAAACGGACAGGACGGTATGAAGTGCATGGGTCGTGATATCTTATAAAGGGCCTCAATCACGGCTATCCCGCCTCAACGACATTTTCCCCCCCCTCCCCTAGTCGTAAGGCGGTGACGCTCCCAGTCCCTCCACCCACACTCCGGCACTTTGTCCTACCAGCCGACCCTCGTGCCTATACGCTCTCCCTCGAGCTGGTCATTGCACACAATAATTAATCGATAGAGGACAATGCCGGACAAGAAATCCGTGAAGAGTGATGAACCGAGAAGCTCCTCGGAGGTGGATGTCCATATTGGGCCCGCTGGACAAGAGCATGAAACCCCTGGACGAAGGCAGATCGGTCTAGTCTCTGCTGTTTTTATCATCTTCAATCGCATTATTGGTACTGGGTAAGATAGCATCATATTGTTAAGATGTTAAAAACTGATAGCAGTTCTGGGCAGTGTGTTTGCAACGCCGAGTACCATCTTGGGTTTGAGCGGTAGCGTTGGATTATCCCTCTTCATGTGGGTAATTGGCGCGATCATTGCAGCTGCGGGTATGCAGGTGTACATCATTTGGGGTACTGTAAGTATGTACGATATAATTTGGGGCAGCTGACTAGACGTATCCGGTATAGGCCCTACCTCGTAATGGTGGTGAAAAGAACTACCTTGAATACCTCTTCCGTAAACCAAAATACCTTATCACATCCATGTATGCTGCAAATGGTGTTCTGCTCGGTATGTCCTCTGCCTATCCTGCCTATTCATCTTCTCATATCTTGGATAGCTTGGGCGGCAGGTAACTCATTGGTATTCGGTGAATATATTCTTCGTGCCGCAAACCGAACCCCTACCCCATGGACCCTCCGTGCCGTCGGATTTGCATGCTTGACATTCGCACTACTCCTCCACGGTACAGCCCTCAAGTGGGGTTTACGTCTCCAAAACTTCCTGGGAACGATCAAGGTCCTTGTGCTCTTGTTTGTCATTATCACTGGATTCGTTGCCTTGGGAGGGCACATGAGAATCGAAAAGCCAAACAACTTTAGCAATGCTTTCGAGGGCACGACCGCTAGTGCCTCGTCGTTCTGCTTGAGCTTGTACAATGTAAGGAAGATCTATTGCGTGAAATTGGATATCACCTAACACACTGATATCCCGCAGGTCATCTGGTCCTACATCGGATTCAGCAACGCCAACTACGCATTGTCTGAAGTCAAGAATCCCGCACGAACCCTCCGCATCGCTGGGCCATTGGCAATTGGTCTCATCACCATTCTCTACATGTTGGCTAACATTGCCTACTTTGCTGGTGCAACAAAGGAGGAGATCACAGGTTCAGGACGTCTCGTTGCTGCTCTACTCTTCCGTAATGTTTATGGGCCAAGGGCTGAGCGTGCACTCTCGGTCTTTGTTGCTTTGTCTGCTCTTGGAAACGTCTTGTCTGTGGTATGTGTCCCTTCTGCACACATCCTGCGCTAAGTACAAGCTGAACCAATAATGCAGATCTTCTCTCAAGGTCGTGTCAATCAAGAACTTGGTCGCGAGGGCATTTTGCCTTTCAGCAAGTTCTGGGGATCGAACCGACCTTTCAATGCGCCACTCGCCGGTCTTGCGTTGCGTAAGTCTCCTGTCCCTTCTATGCGAGATTCAATGGTGTTGATACCTTTGTATAGACTGGGTTGTCTGTATCATTGTCATCTTTGCTCTCCCCCCAGGAGATGCCTACAATTTCGTCCTTAATGTGGTATGTATCATCCTGAGTATATTACTGGACGCCTAGTAAACGCCCTCTCTAGATCTCGTACCCCCTCTCCGTAATCAACGCCGTCATTTCGTTCGGCATCGTATACCTCGCCTTCCGCCCATACCCTGACTGGCCAAAAGTCAGCCTCCCAGCTCAACTCGCAGCAGCGTTCTTCGGGGCTGCCAACACATTCCTCTTCATTGTTCCGCTTACACCCCCTCCCGAGGGCGGTGAGCCATACATCAGCCTGCCGTACTGGACACACGCAGTGGCCGGGTGGGTGGTGTTTGGTCTCGGATTCTTGTACTGGGTCATTTGGGCGCATGTCCTACCCAGAGTGGGAGGATATAGGTTGGTCAGGATTCAAGAGATTGGGAAGGATGGGCTCTCAAGACATGTGTTCAAGACCGAGAAGGCTTGAAGAGAAAAAGATTTGCTATTGTATTTCACTCATGACACGAGGATAACGTGATTCTCTCTTGCTTAATGTATTGTACCGTTGTTACTTGCATAATGTCCTTAGGATACGGGACGGGTTTAGACCCTATTGAATTTGGTTTACCACTTTGACCTAGAAAGTGACCACCAAGGACGAGAGTAGACTTGTGGTAAGATTAAATTGTGTGTAAACTTAAGCCCAACAAGCAAGACAAGTATTAGTTGCATGATTATTCCAAGCGTACTCTACACCAAAGCGGGTTGTCTAGGGGTGCTGGCAGAACTCTTTCCTGAGCTAGCGTACATAATCTCTGGGGTCACCAGTTCCGGGGCTTTGTATTCGCCCTCAGGCCCTGGGCTGAAGAGGTCGCCAGCAGGGAAGGTGGAGGTTGGGAGCTGGATGAGATGGGATGGCCTACGGGTAAGGTAGACACGATACAAGGCATCTTCTGCAGCCTGGAATAGTCTGGTTTAGTCGCATTGCAGAAAAGGGAAATTATGTGTATCACGCACTCGGAATTCGGCCATTTTGAGGGAGCTACCAAAGCCTTCACCTAGTTGGTCTGCTCCCGAATACACACCAACCACAAAGACGGGCGAGTTGGAGAAGCGACCGGTCTCCTTGAGTAATCTGCCCCAAAATGGTTTAGATGACGCCATACTACGAGCTGCGAATGTAGGAGAAGCTCACCTCGACTTGGGACGGGGCCGGTCAAACTTATCCACCATCTCTAGAAGTGCTTTTTTTGGGTCTCTAAACTTGATCATACCACGCAGATCAATCTCTCGGCTCATAAAGTAGGAATGGACGAATTGACGCGCAGAGGGGAGAGAGCGTGTCTGGTAGATGAGCGCGGTGAGGGCCCGGGGTATGGATGCAAGTGCGTCAAAGTGCATGACAGCGCGTCGTGTTGGGGTTTCTGGCTGTCGAGGGGTTAGTAAGATGGTTGAATGGAAGGGAAGCAGACATGCCTGACGGTGCCATCTTAGCAGTGGTGCTGCACCCATTTCCTGGGCGACGGCGGCACATGTGAGGGGGCCGACATGGGCAGTCGTGGCAGCCTTCAAAACGCGTGTTGGAAGGTATGGATATGTAGCATGGAGGTATTCGGAGGCGAAGAGACCCATCAGGGCATTACCGGTTGCAGCAAGCTGGGCATTGGTCGCGGGGTTGGGCTTGTTGGGATAGTGGTGCTGGTATATGGGAAGGACAGAGGGGTGGGTGCAGGCCTGCTGGACGAGCTCGGTCGAGGTGAGCACCGACTCGAGACCTATTCGGTGGGCAAAGGCAGAGAGGGCGGACGGGGGCGGTGGTTGTAGTTTTGCCCAAGTCTCCGGCGAAAAGGGCGCCTCTGGGACTTCGCGGTGGACGAAAAGGGCCTCTTTTGGGGGGAACTTGGGGAGATGGGCGGTGGAGACGGAGGCTATCTTTGCGGCGGTGGAGACGAGGCGTTTGTGAACATAACCCATCGCAGGTGCTCGTCAGGTCGAACGTCTGGTTCACTGTTTGTGCAAAAATTGGCCCTCGGCTTTACCCGAGCTCCCCCTCAGGGTCTCCAGGCGCACCGCTGCTCTCCGCCAAGATGAATAGACACATTGTCTGCGTCCATAGTACGATGTGAGCGGGGCCGCTGTGCTGCGTGCGCCCGAGAGCAGCGCGCGGGGCGGCAATGGCACCGCCGCCGTTGCCAGCTGAGCGCCCAACAAAATGTTATATCGAGCACGTGGCTGGTGCTTGTTGCGCGGAAGGCGTAACTTGTAACACGAATTGACCGTTCAAGCACCCAGGCATAGCCTTCATCTCCTCCACATCATCTCCATCGATTGCCCCCATCTCCCTCCCGCCCCCTCCCCATGGCAGTCCTCTCCCTGCCGCTCAACTTCAACAACTCCTTCTGGACCCAGGACTATCGCAAGGGTCTCGAGGTCCTCTACGCCAAGCTAGAGCAGGTGCGCTATTCCTTTCATATCTCTGCTCTCTCCTCACTCCAATCGCGTTCCAGGACACCGTAGAGAACGATGAGGTCGTCGCATTCATCAGGGTACGTCTCCAATCATATTCCGATCATCTCGCCATCTCATCCGCCTGCGTGCATTTTTAGGCCCGTGCTGCTGCAGAAGCCCAATTTGCCGAAACTCTCATTAACCCAGGGCCTCTAGGTGTTACCGGTATGTCCATCTCAATGATCGCGTCGATATCACCCTCATCACCCCAGGAATCGGTTTCGACGCCGATGATGGCGCGTCTTTGGAGGTGGCATTTAGGGGCCTTCAGGCGGAAGCTGTCGCCCAAGGGCAGGCGCATCTCACACTCTCAAAGGATCTAGTCGTTATGGTCGCTGATCCTTTTGATGAATGGGCGCAAGGGTACAAGGTCATCCTGCTCATTATTGAATATCGAATCAAGTTGACAGTAATCTTCAGGAACGACTCCGACAAGACAAGGCTAAAGTATTTGACTTTCTCCTGCGCCCATACGAGCAGGCTCAAGCAGAGGTTGCAAGATTAAAGCAGCAATACCTCGACAAGACCAGGCGCGCTGACGAGGCCGAAGACGAGTAAGACCGCACCTCGCTACATCCAGGTCGTCATTATATCTGATTACCCCTCCCCAGTGCCAGATTTGCCCCTGGTGGGGATAGCTACACCAGTTCTCCACGGAGCCCGTTGGATGGTCGACGGGCTCCACCGCAAAGAACGGCCAGTGTTTCTGAGCGAATTGCAGCGCGATTGCGCGAGTTACAAAAGAAGAGCTCAGACGCTCTTTCCGGCTCATCGGCTCCTGATGTCCCGCCAACAATTACTGAAGAGGCAAGCACCTCACCAGTGGACGAGGAGAGTCCGTTGCCCAAAGTTGACAAAGGAAAGGGAAAGGCGACAGAAGAAGAACTGGCATCACCCCTTCCCATGTCGCCAGTTCCACCCAAGATTGAAATCCCTGAAGAGCCAGCACCTCCACCACCTATATTACTCGCTGGCCTGGCCTTCTCTCCAGCCGCTCTCTCCTCGCTCCTGAGCAAGGCGGCCAGTGAGATGCCGCTGCGCTCTGTTCGATTCCCGATCATTGGTGAATATCAGGATTGCTTCACTGGCGATGAATTCGTCCTCTGGTTGAAAGACAATGTGCAAGGCTTTGGCGGGGACCTCGATCGTGCAGAAGATGCTGCCCGGGAGTTGACTGAGCGAGATAATCTACTGCGCAGGGTTGGAGAGTTTGGTAATCAATTTGAGGACCTCGATGACGCATGGTACCAATTCCGGCCAAAGGTACGCATCATTCACATCACAGATGTCAGTTTGTCGACTGATGAAACGTAAGGCATTTGATTTGGATGGCAAGAAAGCAGAAGCTGCAGCTGCAAGTGCAACCGCAGTTGCCAAATCACCTTTGAAGACCCAGCCAGATAACGCTCTGCTTATACGTCCAGGTGTATTCGCCGGCCTTGTTAGCAGAGCAATGAGCAGCGTGAACAGCACCACAGAGCCGGCACATATCCGAGCAAGACAAGAAGCACAAGAGGCTGATAAAGCTTACCGTGTCGCTGTGAGAAAGCTTGATAGACAGCGCTTGGGTGTCGAGGATCAAGTCGAAGAGACCCTGAAAAGATTGCAAAAATGGGAATTCGATCGATTGCAAGCGCTCAAGACAGGTCGGTTTCCTGTCGTGTAATTTCGCATTAAGGCACGTCTAATTTTCGCCTAAAGTCCTTTTGCAGTTCCAGGGGACGTTGGCCACTATCTCCAAGACGCTCGAGTCTTCCAACGAGCGTTCCAACACTCTAATCTCTGCATATCAGCCTGAATCTGATCTGACAGCTCTCATTGAGCGTTATAGGACAGGACCATTCAGGCCTAATCCCCATGTGTACGAGTCTGTCGCGCATGATGAATTAGACGTTGTGTTTGGAATTGATCTCAGGAAGTGGGCAGAGGGTGGTTGGCACGAATTGACTGGCGGTGAAGAAAAGAAGGACCAAGTTCCTCCTGTGTTCACCGCATTGCTCAACACCCTCTGGGATGCTTATGGTAACCTCGAAAGCGACGACGGTAGGCCAGATTTTTTTCCGCGCTGGTGTTTTTGTACTCAACACTCCCAATCTCAGAGAGAAGAAAGGCCTGGGTTTATGAGGTCCCTCTTCCTGCTGTTCACAAGTTACGCGAAGAATTGAACGCATTGCCTCCTGACCAACCTATCCCCGAAGACTTGATTCTTAAGAACGACGTCCCCGTTATTGCGAGCGTCATTAAACTCTGGTTACTGGAATTGGACCCGCCCTTGGCTTTGTATGAGGGATGGGAGGAATTTAGGAAACTGTATCCTACTGTCGGACACTCCAGACCTGACGGAGAAAAGTCGGCCGAAGATCATCTCTCAGATTTGAAGAACGCCTTGCTGAAACTGCCAAGAATTCACTTGTATGTTCTGGACGCGTTATTCAAGCACGTTAGAGAGTAAGTGGCGTTATGATTCATTTTTCGTGTTGCTCATGCGTACTTCCAGACTTATCGATAACACGGATGTTGAAGAGGATGACGAGGTTTACACCAGCAAGATCGCCTTGTCGATTGGACGAAGTGAGTTTCCCTAACCATCGAAAACACCCTAATTACTGAATTATTTACAGCAATTATCCGACCCAAGGTTGAGACCGAACTATCAATTCAAGATCGCCATCCGACACGTGAGTTTAATTTATTCTGTCACCTGTGCCTGTCCTAATTGCCAACAGTGCTCGTCATCGACCTCATCAAGCACTATGCCGTTCTCTTGCCTCCTACAATCGAAAAGAAGAAACGTGAATCCGAGCGCAAGGTTCCACTCCGTAAACGCACCGCTCCAGTTGATATGCGCCTGAGCAGGAGTCGAATCTCAATTGACGCAAACGCTCAAGAACTCCTTGCAGCCCAAAAATTGGCACAGAATCCCTCTTTAGGCAAGCGATTAGAACAGGCTCAGTCCCCTCCTCCAGTACCACAGCTGTCATTCGTTGCACCTCCGCCACCTCCGCCTCTTCAAACCCAGTCGAGTGCAACCTCCAGACCAAGTTTTAAGGAACCACCCCCGGAAGTTGAGGGACTCCCACCTCGCCCGGCATTCAAGGATCCCGGACCGGATTCGGACGAGGAGAAGACCCCAGTCAGACCCAACTTCGTTGATCCTCCTGCAGAGAAATCGGAAGAGGGTACAGAAGAGGATGACGACGACGATGAAGAGGAAGAAGGGAGCCAAGCAGAAGAGAAGGACACTGCAAAGACCCCTGTGGCACCTAGCCCTGGTTCAACCGGATTCGTAGCCCCACCTCCACCCCCATCACTCAACGCGCCTACTCCCACCAGGGCATTCGTTCCTCCTGGCCCACCTCCGGCGCTCGTTCCAGGTCATAACAAGAAGCCTAGTGTCGGAGCAGCCTATCAAGCCCGTCTTGCTCAACAACAAGACACGTCCGCCCGCAGCCCATCACCAGCTTCTAGCAAGGGTGACGATGATATTACACTTGGTGGAGGCCGTGTGTCACTCTCAAGATCAGGTTCAAATCAAGGCGGTCTCCGTGGGCCTAGAACAGCAGGTGCTCGCGGACACAGAAACACAAGTGGAAGCGTGTCAAGCATGGTTCAGAATTTGAACAGGAGCGGCGTAGGTGGTCCCGCTCCTGGAAGCCCAGTTGGTGCTAGGAGAGGAGGCAGGCCTTCGTTGTCGAGTAGGACTATGGCTAGCGATGCGGAGGATGATTTGCTTGACAGGAAGTAATCGGCCCTGGTGGATCCTGAAGGTGTTCCTGGTCGTTCGTGAAAGGGTGATGGCATCTAGGAAGGATTTTGTATCGATTGTTTCTTTTGAAGTGTACTCACCGGAAATAGTTCCTTTACTGCTTTTGTATGTGTCTCTTTGTGCAATAGGTCTCCTTATTGCCTAATGCGAAGCTCGAATTGTTGACTGTGTAATGTGGGCGCACGCGTGATATTATATTTCCATGGCGTAACAGCTACGATTTCCAATAGATAGCAATAGCGACGATAGCATAGAACATAACATGGCATAAGAGTCCCCGGAATAGTAATAGAGATATTATGAGATCCACCAGAAGACATGAGCGTCTGGACGGGATCCGAATAGAAGACTTAAACCTCTTGAGAATTGGGATTGGCATCTGAGTCGTGTTTGCCACCTCTGAGGGTTTTCTTGGGTAGCAATTCAGGATTAATGAAAGGAACTGTGAAAGATATAGCGTTACGAAGGACTGTTGCGTTTCAAACGGAATTGACTCACTAACACCACCCTGGCTAATTATAACATGGCCGAGCAGCCTATTCAATCTGAAGTAGCAGGAGTGATAAGGACCGAACATCGCACAGAGTGGCACACACGCACTCTTCGTCATTACGAATAGCAAGTTGAAGATGTCGAGGCATTATACGCTTCTTGTTATTGTCCCTAGCGGCATTGCCAGCTAGCTCTAGAATCTCAGCGGCTAGGTACTCGAGGACGGCGGCCAAGTAAACTAGTGGT
The DNA here is from genome assembly GCA_000349905.1 of Volvariella volvacea V23. NCBI lineage: Eukaryota > Fungi > Basidiomycota > Agaricomycetes > Agaricales > Pluteaceae > Volvariella > Volvariella volvacea. Next base: position 1,300,562 of record KB722739.1, on the reverse strand, counting down.
GGATCATCAGAGGAGCGTTTAATGGCTTTGGAAATTTTGAGCGACCAGAATGCTTACCAGGTGCACCCTGACCGATACGTTGCGCGTAGTTACCGTGTTTGAGGATTCGGTGGACACGTCCGACGGGGAACTGAAGCCCTGCACGCTCTGAACGCGATTGGTTCTTTCCGTCTCCTTTCTTGCTGCTACTGGCTTTGCCGCCGCTAGACGCGTCATTAGAAGGGACATACGGGGCTATAGAAAAGACGTACGATTTGCCTTTACCTGACTGGCAATGAACGTCAAGAAAAGACCTATGAGGAGCGGAGAAAAAATGAGGCACTTACCATACTAACTGGAGGGCTGCTGGTGGTGCTTATGGCAAGAAAGATGAATAATGGGAGCCACAGAAGCGCCTAGCATTAAATAGGGCACTAGCGTAGTGCCGAGCGGAACCTGAAGCTGAAGTCAATGAAGTCAGAATAAATTAGTTCTCGATCACGTGAGAGACGCGTGAAGTAAATTATGCACGTGATGGTATTAGGCACGAGGCGGACTTTGCCTTGCACATCACGGACGCATTCCACTCCCTTCCTCCGCACCTCCACCTTGCCTGCATCCCGGACACGTTTAAAAGGTCATGGCCACACCTCCTTCTAGCCCCCCAATTGCTCCTCCAATACCTGGAGTCTCCCAGACCCCATCAAATCCACTCATGCCTTCCAACGACCAGGTATGTATTTTCCAAGTTTCCAGTGCCTTAGCTTGGTTCCTTCATCGTTTATGCTAACGAAATAACCCTCAGGTTGTCGTTCTGTACGTTGTACGTCATTGCCTCCTGCGAATTAGAAAAAGCAGCCGCTCACCTGACTCCTGTTTTGTTTCCTTCATGACATTCTTCGACTCCGTTGATACCGCGATCCCCGTTTCATGCCCACTCCCGCATACACGCGACCAACATGCGCCGTCGTCGAATAACTACTCCAACAACTTAAACGGACTTATCTACGGGCCTGCATACACACAAAACACATTGCGCTCCACACACACGTACCCCGTGATGTGGCTCCGGGTTGGAATGGGACTTTTTTGGAGGGTGGTAGATAATCGCTATGGCAGTGATCATCTTTGGGTTTTGGAATGTTCCTATTGTGAGGAACTTCATCAACCCGTTGAAGCTGTTCACTATCGGGTGGCATGAACTATGCCACATAACAGCAGTCAGTAGCATTTCTTCACACTTAGCCAGCTAGCTGAACCCACTCACCTCACATCACAGGGGGTGCTCACAGGAGGGCGCGTGATAAAAATTACTATAGATCCGGTTGTGGGTGGTGCTACCCACGTAGAAGGCGGAATGCCGAATATCATTCTTGCAGCTGGATATATCGGGTCAGCCTTGTTCGGCGGTGTTTTTGTACTTGCCGCTTGGGACACGCTAATAGCAAAGATCATGAGTTTCGTTTTGGGAGTTGGGTTGATCATGCCTTTGGCGCTAGTTAGGGATAAGCTGTGAGTGAACAACTATCTCTATTTTTAGTGCAGTGACGACGTTGCTAAGAGAAGGCTAGTACCATTATGATGACGTTCGTATATGAGGGGTTGCTGATTGGATTCTGGTTTATTGATCATGCGTAAGTATCACTTCTTCGTGTTGCGGTTGCTCCGATTTACACCAGCTAGGCAACCACTTCGATGGTATTGCCTCTTTATAGGTGTAATGAAGTGGGTTCTTAAACTATCAGTATTCCTCCCTTCAACTGACCTGTCTCCCTAGTGTGTTGTTTGCAGTCTGTAAGCGCCTCCATATTGTAACGGTGGCTACGTGTTGACTTGGCCGGATGGGGTGTAGGGGATGTAGCAGATGACAAGTTTTTCCAAAAGGCCAACACATCAGATGCACAACAATGGGAGATGCTGCATCCTCGCATTAAAAGCCACGGTGTGTCCTTTGTCCTGTAACAGCTCATTCTCTCTCTAAACAGTTTAAATGCAGTATGGGCAACCATATGGATATTGTTTGAAGTAGGCGTCTTAGCTGGCGTTGTTATACTTGGGATTTGGGAATTTAGAGTCAGCGCCCTAGTTTTTATCTCATGGTGTTGATATTGACAGCTTATTCAGTTCACGAAAGCAGAAATGGATGCCCGCGCTGGTAAGTATTTGGGAGACTACCAGTACTTCAGACTCATTAGCTGATTGGACTTAAGCTACCTTCTTGCCCACATAAAGTCACCACAACATAATTCATCTCCGGGAACTCCTCTACCTCAACGGAAACGAAGCCTACACGATTGCAATGACATCACACGAATGATATGGTTTTCCTCATTTGTCGCTACATCGCATCTGTTTCTATTTGCTGCAATCTCCTTTGGTCACTGCTTTCATTCACTTGTACTCCACCAAGCATTCCTCTTACTTACCCTGCTATTCACAGCACCACCTCGTACCAGTTGCTGCATAAATTATATCCTGCTTTTCGGACCACTACCCCGCTCGCTTGTAAACTTTCTTAGATGTATTCATCTCACCCCGGTCCGCGAAAAGCAAAGGACTTTACCATCATGTTGAACGCTGGCACGTGTGATTCCTAATAGGACCCTGTTTATATTGGAGCAAGACACAGCAACGACATGACGAATGTAAGAATGTATAAAAACGTGATAAAATCGGTAGAGACTGCAAGGCTGAATTAACTCGGGCGGCTGTTCGATTATGCCGGATAAAGACACATATGTAACGGACGTATTGCAGGTGTGGGCACGAGGGACAACAGAATGAGTGGTGGTGGAGCGTGGTGATGGCAGTGTTAGAGTGAAAGTCGGCGCGAGGCAAAGTCAGGTTCGTGTGTTGATGGCAGGGATTTTTCGGATAGGACGTCAGGGCATTGTGACCGTTGGAATACGGTGGGCGATGAAAATGAGGGTTAAGGGGAAAGAAAACACAGGAGGACCTATGTCAGCGGGATGATTCTATACGGCGAGGAATTATTTGCGTGCTGCTCGCCGTATGAGTCCACTAATGATAAGCACTCCTAGAGCTGCAGCTCCTCCCGCTAATGCCATCCCAATGTAACCATCTACATATCAAGTACAAAATAAGTGAGTGGGTGGAAGGAACGGGCGAAATAAAAGACGAACCTCTTGTGACTGCCTTGTCTATTAGTGAAGCGAGAGACTGAGCCTGAAGATTGGTGGGTTCTTTTTCAAGCAATAGCGCTGAGCACATGCCTGTCAGCCGAGGCGGTTGAGAAGTAGAGGGGAAGTAGATAAGACATACCATTGAACCTCCGTGCTTCGTCGAAGTTGTTCATCTTGTAGTGCCCTAGTGCCAGGTAGTATAGACATTCTCTTCGTCTTGTCGGTTCTGCTCTATATATCTCTTTAGGCAAGAATTTAGGATGAAGTGCTGGTGCTGTGACACATGGACGCACCCTGTAGAAGTCGAACGCCTTCCACTTGATGGTCTTTCATAGGGCTTTTTACCAAGCCCCAAGCATAGTTGAACTTGGTCTGAACAGTTACGTGTCCTGCTTCCAGCTCTCTCTCGTATTGCAGTTTCAAGACCTGGAGGCATCAAGCGTAATTGTAAGTAATTGCCTCCGTATATGGCGTGCTTCATACATTGAGTTCGTCGTAGGATAAAGAAATTTCAGCGTCGGCAGCGTAGGGTAGCTCTGTGGGCATGGAGGCGATGGTGAGGGGAGGTATGAAGAGTGAAGAGGTAAAAAGGTGAAGGCGCAAAAAGTGCAGAGCTGCGGCCGATGGACAGCGCGTTTTTGGAAGCTCTTCGCTCTGATGCTGTCCACTCAGCACCGGCGGAAAATAGCGAGTAGTTTGAATCGGAGATCGAAAATGTAAGTGTGGGAGGTTGTACTCTGCTCCCACAAAACTACGCCTTTGATTCGACCTCCTCGAAATCTGTGAAATATGGGCGACGAATACAGTGAGTAACTCTTCCTTTTCTTCCTGCTCTGTATCCCTCTCTCCTTTCCCAATACAATGAACTTCGACGCGGATGATGAGCTCATGGTGCATTCTCTTCCCCGTATTTTTTTTTATTTGGCGTCAACCCAAATTCAGTGCACCATGCATTTCTTTTCCCACTCCCCCTTTGTTATAGCTAGCTAGCATCCACGAGACACAAAGAGACTCCTCCATCGTACTAGACGCTAGGTGATCAGAAAACCACGTTATACAAGTCGAAGGACTTGTTAGGTTCTTCTAGGTTTTCATGCGCTGGCCGAATGATTCTTTCTAGCTCTAGCATCTCCCGTATTTTTAGCATCCTCTCCTCTCATAGCTCCTAAGGGTCCAAGCCATCTCCATGATTCCCGCATGCAGCACACCAGAATCGCACCCATCCGCACATCCTCTCACCCCCCAAAAAACAGTTTCCTAGATCCGAAGTTTGCTTACACTAGTCTCCCGGGTCTTCCCCGCCGCTTTTTTCTTTTTAATTTCTATAGGCCGTAGTGGATTCCGCGAAGAACGTTACCGTCCATCAAGGCATCATGAACGCGATGGAGAAGGTGGTGCCGTAGGCGGAAGCGGTGGTAGTGGCCATCACAGAGAACACCGAAGCAATCGAGACAGAGACAGGGAACACAGGGACAGAGACCACGAAAGAGAGCGTGGCGATCGTAGTGAACGATATGGTGGAGGAGGTAGAAGAGACGAAAGACGCGACAGAGAAAGATACCGTGGAAGAGAATACGATGAAGAACGCCCGTCTTCGAGACGTTTTGAAGATGAAAGAAGAAGAGAGCACAGGCCTCCCCGTGAAGAGGATGAAGGGTTCAGGGATAGGAATCGTGGGAGGGAAGAAGGTGGGAGGGGGGGACGAAGAAGAGGCAGAGATGGACTGGGCACACCCGAGAGGAGGTCACCTACGCCTGAGAATTGTGTACCTTTATCTCAACGGAAACGGAAGGCCTCGGGTTGGGACGTCCATGCTCCAGGATATGAGCAATACACTGCAATGCAAGCGAAACAAACAGGTTTGAATTTCCCTTTGATTATTAAATGATCGATTCTAAGTTATGTTATTTCGTTCAGGCTTATTCAACCTTCCTGGTGCCAATCGTACACAAGTTCCACCTATCTTGGGCATTGCAGGCCTACCTCCGCCCATGCCCGTGCAGAGCTTCGGCATGGGCACTGGTGTTAATCCCAACTTGTCTAGACAATCCCGCCGTCTCTATATTGGCAGCATTACTCCAGAAGTTAACGAACAAAACCTAACGGACTTCTTCAATACCAAGATGACTGAGATGAAGATTGGTACTGGAGCACAAGGCCCCCCTGTTCTTGCTGTGCAATGCAATTACGAGAAGAACTATGCCTTCGTTGAGGTATGCATTTGAGCATTGCCCAAGATTCGATTCATTGACTGGACTTTTCTAGTTCCGTAGCGCTGAGGATGCTACCGCAGCTATGGCCTTTGATGGCATTATTTTCATCAACGGACCGCTTAAAATTCGTCGACCCAAGGATTACGGCGGCGAACAGGCCGCCGCGCCAAATATCCATGTACCTGGTGTCGTCTCCACCAACGTACCCGACTCTGCCAACAAGATATTTGTTGGAGGTCTCCCCACCTACTTGAATGAAGAACAAGTCATGGAACTGCTTAAGAGTTTCGGCGAACTCAAAGCATTTAATCTGGTCCGCGAAAATGGTACAGGTGCCTCCAAGGTATATGCGCTTTACGCTTGGACTGCATACTGGGACTAACGAATCATCAGGGTTTTGCCTTCTTTGAATATGTTGATGCTGCAGTGACAGACGTTGCCATTCAAAGCTTGAACGGCATGGAATTGGGAGACCGTTACCTTGTTGTTCAGCGTGCATCTGTTGGTGCTAAACCTGGCCAGCCAGGGATGATACCCAATTTACCCTACGATCAATTCCCCGACCTCCCCCGACCTATCATGCCTGCAGGAGCTGATAATGCATCAGGGACTGCGCGTATCCTCCTCATGCTTAACATGGTCACATCTGAAGACCTTCAGGATGACGAGGAGTATGGCGAGATCTACGAAGACGTTAAGGAAGAGTGTACTCACTTTGGCGAACTTGATGATTTAAGGATTCCTCGACCCGTCAAAAGGGATAAAGGAAAATGGGGAGAGCCTACGATGGCGATTCAAGACGCCAACAGGATCGATGAAGCCAATGGCGTTGGAAGGGTTTACGTCAAGTATCGTGATCCCGCCTCTGCTGCCGCCGCTTTAAAGGGATTGGCGGGAAGATCATTTGCTGGAAGATCCATCATCGCAACGTTATTGAACGATGACAGCCAAACTACACCACCCTTGAGCTTGATCTTCGCACCCCAACCAGATGCGCCTCCTCCCTTGCCTTCATCTTAACTTGATCTTATCTGAATGGCTGGCTATCTTACATTTCTCGTTGATGATGTGGACTACTTAATCCAAGTTTTTTGCAACCTCAGTTCTCATGGTTCGCTGCACCGTATATACGATTGTAACAGATTTCTGTGCTTACAATAACACAGTGCTTTCACGCTTGTTTTGTCAGTGGCCTGCCAATGTGAGGGACACTCAAGATCAAAGCCAAGTTTGTTGGCCTCGGGGGTCGATAAGGTGCAGGGCGTTGATGCTCGTCTTACCCACATCCTACTTGAAGTTCAGGGTAGATGTCCTAGGTGACTTGTGTAGCTGCCTATTAATATATGATGACCTAACAGATTTAGACTGATTAAGGGGGTTTGAACCACGATTGGGCAAAGCCTGAGGCTCTTCAAAACCATGGGATATACAGAGCCAACGCTGCCTGCTCTAGTTCTTGTCAAAACGCGGATCGATCTCAACGTGATCACAGGTTTTGAAACCATTATTCTACTGAGTGTGGCTCGAAACACAAAGATATTCTACACCACACGGCAACGACTTAGAGCACCGCGTGTTCACGCCAGGTCTAATCAAATCGTATAGATGAGGGGTTAAGGACACCTAATCATTGTCATGCTGAGGACTTTAGACAAAGGCAAAAGTACATGAAGCTACGACGAGTATACAAAATAGGCAACACGAGAAAGAGCACTTTTGAAGAACAGGGTGGGCTGAAGTCGATAAACTACAAGTGAGTCTCCATATATTGGGTAGGCCTTTGGACCCATGATTCGTTGAGGGGTGAGAATCGTACCAACGAGATCTGTTCTCTCATTTGGCTTGCCACTTGAGAAGACCCGTACTCGATACGTCGTCCGAAATTTGCGAGCTCTGCCTGATTGAGCGAGTACTTCCCAGAAAGATTGCTCAACTTCATAGCCTTTCCGATCGACCCAACCGCTATATGATGTGTATCTATAAAACTATACAGTTCCAACAACGCGAAAATACTCACCGGTACTTGAGCCACTTATCGCCCCCGTGACTGCACCCCACATCGCGGCTTTCCCCAAATCTTGGTCCCACGAGTCGCCGTGGAGAATATTCATTGCCACTTGGCCTCCCATGCCTTTGAGGGGACCTAATGCCAAATCTTTCGCAAAATTCATAGCGATACGCCCGGTGTTGGTCGTTGACATTGCAGTCCATGCTTTGCTCATTATCCCTGGTTCGGAGCCAAAAATCTTTGTGAAAATAGGCGCAACCTTAGGGAGAAGCTTTTCTCCCACTAAGGTGGCCGCTTTCCCGACGACTTTTCCAACGCCGAATCCTAGCAACCCAAGTGCCGCACCAATCCCAACCTCCTTTAGCCATCCAAGGGTGGTAGCTTCTGTGCCTGCGATTTGGTTTTGGATATCATAGATTAGACCACTGACACCAGCACCAATCATCATCTGGGCAGGTAACGTAAGAGTTCCCGCGGAAAGAATTTCCAGCGTAATACCGCCAATGATGAGCCCAACATCTAGGAACCTAGAAGTGCATAAGCGATGAATGCTCTATCCACAAATTTCAAACCATACCAGTGCCACCAAGGTACATTCCCGTTCACGTCGAAGTAATTGATAGGATCGTTCTTTGCGAATGAATATTGGTTCAGATTGGGTGGCGAAAGATTTTGCAAATCAATTGGATAGTTGTCAAGCGTTGTAAACCGGCCAGTCTTAATGGGATAATTAAAACACTGAATGGACAAACATAAATCGTCTCACCTCTGAGTCGAAGAACCGTGCGCCGAAATAGTAAAACTCGTCAAATTGTTCCTTTCCTGAGTATTTGTAGCGAGAGATATCCTCGCCATCCACCTTCGACACCTTGCCATACGGGTCATATTCGTATCGAGTAACAAGGGACCCGTCCGTGCCAGAAACAGCTACCACACTCTGTAGATGATCAAGGTGATAATAATAGACATCAGAATCATTCGTCGACGTATTCAAAGAAGCGCGTCGCCCGTTATGGTTGATGTATGAGTAGTGAGTCGAGTTGCCAGATGAATCAACAGTGAGTTCATAAGAATCGCTAGGATACCATGTCGTGCTACCCGTCTCTGACGTGACCTTGATCAATCGACCGGCATAGTCGTACACAAACTGAGTCTTGTCCAGGGATATCAAGCGGCCATCGCTATCGTAAGTCATTTGCCTCTTGACATTTCCCGAGCTATCCAATTTAGTGATTAGGTGGCCATCGTCAGAATATCTGAAAGTAGTATCAAGACTCCCATCAGCCTTGTACGAAGAAACAAGCTTCCAGGACTCATTTGTAAACGTGAGATCACCCTTCGTCGAGATGTTCCCACTAGAATCATAGGAGAACACTTGGTCGGCGATCACTCCTTTATTAGGAGAGAAGGGGTCAACCTTTTGGGACCTTGTCAACTGACCTATACCCAAAAATGAGAAAGGGCATGCGCGAGTTTATGGGTGCATACCAGATACATCATAATTGTAAACTTGGTCGGCCCCTCTGAGATTGTTGTCGTAACGCAGACTGTAGCTCATAATTTTGCTGTAATCGTCGAGATCCCATGTTTGGTTGTAGATGGATTGTCCACTATGCTGCACGGTCTGCTGGATCGGCACCCCGTTGGCCGCAAGTACGGAGGTTGAGACAGCGTTATTTCCAAGGGTCCATTTCAATGGGCGAGAGAAAGGATTGGCGAAATCGTCTAGAGTGATTGATGCGCGGGAAACCTTCGATGAGTCGGCGAGTTGTATTTGATGAATGGCGTTACTATTTTGGAGGAGGGTGTTCGTGATGGTCGACTGATCAGGGTTCGTGGTCTGAAGAAGCTGCCCAGCAGGAGACCACTCGGAGCTCGTCACAAAGGCTTTCCCGTCGATTGAGAGTTCGGATCTCGTTACCAAACCATGAGGGTTGTATTCGAAGCTCTGACGAACCCCTTTGGATGATTCGACAGACACAAGGCGAGTCTTGGAATAAGAGGCACCTTCATCATATTTGAATTGGAAAGTCTCGTCGGGCGTCACTTTGGATACAGGGCGCTGAACGTAGTCCAACTGGAATGTGGTGACCTCACTCGAAATCTCGTTCTTGACTATGACCTCGTTCTTCGCGTCATTGTACTGCATGTAAAAGTTACTAACAATCGACGTATCTTTATTGGTCACCGTTCGTTGTGTTTGCCGCGAGAGACCATCCCATTGTACCGAAACACGAACGCCCTGTGGATCTACTACGGACATCGGCCTAGCCAAACCATCGAAGGTGGTGGTAATGTCTTGATTGAGCGGATTGACGGAGGACATCAAGAGCGCTTTGACGTGTTGATCTTCTGATGGCTCAGGATCAGGGACCCATTGAAGTTGACGCTGTACAGTCTGGAATGAAGGATCATCCTCTACGGAACGAGTTTGTGTCACTTTTGATATGCCGTCAACGTAAGCGTATTCAAACTGGGTGAGGACAGAACGACCACCTGCGTTGGCAGACGGGGCCGCCTCAGATAGGGGCCGAGATTGGCTGTCATACGTTGTGACTGTATACTGGGGGGTTGTACCTGCGAGATAGTTGCGCGAATGACGCACAATGCGCCCAGCTCCGTCGTAAATGGTGTCTATATAAACCAGCAAAGATTCATCGCCCGGAACAGGGGTTTCCTTCCTCCACACTCGACCCAGACCATCGATGCGGGTTGTGAGGCTGGCGTATTCTTCTTTATCCCAGCTGGTTCGACTTTTTTGCAAACAGGACACGCTACCCTGAGAGAGGCTGAACGACGTTGATTCCATCACTCTCTGAGATGTCCCATCACCTTCAGAACGTTGCACCAGCCGTCCTAGGGTGTCATATTGGTAGGTCGTGAGGTATCCGTTGGCATCTGTCTCCAAGCTGGGTAAGCCGTGCGCGTAATTGTATTGGAATGTTCGGGTAAGCAAGTTTCCGTTCGATGCTGTTACGTCGGAGATCGTAACTGGGAATGAATAGGTGGCATCATAGGCGAATGTACGTTTGGACTGATTAGGACCGTCCAAGGTGATTTCATTACCCGCTTTATCGTAATCGATATCCCTAATAGACCAACTCGATCCTGCAATCCACTTGCTAATCTTGCTAATCTTTTGCGAACCGGATACGAATTCGAACTTGGTTTGTTGAAGAGAACCATCACCGGGGTCTATGACCTCAGAAGTCACGTTACCAATGACCCAGCGGGATGTGTCGTTGCTATAGGTCTTGGAAAGTGTAAGAGTGCGCTGATTGGCTTGAGGAATGGTCGTAGCCAGCTTTGTGATGTTGCCAAATTGGTCATATTCTTGTGCAACGTTAGCTTGAAACATCAGCGAGCCGCCTTCGTAGTGAGTCTCTTTCTTGCTCGGAAGCGCGAGGTAGCAATTTTTACCACTGTTGACAGAGACACCGACCCAACTAAAGGTGTTATCCAGCAGTGGGACCCCAAGGTTGTCCGTTGTCTGAACTTCGGACGTCTGGCCAATCAGCGGGAATTGTTGATAATAAGTAGATGTGACGACAGTGTTGGTAGGAGACGAAGACTTGACCATCTTCTCGAAGCCGAGCCAGCCCCGACCATCGTACGACAACCTAGCATTGGTATAATTGTAGGTTTCGACCTGCAGCACGTCTGGAGCTGTTGTTGGCAATGCACAACTCGAAATAGATTTTACGACGTATTTTGGAAAGTGCACAAGTACGGATCTTCCGCGCCCCGCTCCAGTATCCCGAGTGGTGGAATCCGAACCTAATGTGGCCGTCGCTGTCACGTTACGAGAGGACGCATTCAATGCGGACTTCGTATTGGATGATTGCTGGTCACTGGCGGTGTAAACATTGGGATCCGTCAGAGGAGCGTAGTCGACTGCGAATTTAGCTCCAAGACCGTTTTGGTAGCCGACCATAAAATCAACGGGCTTCGTCACAGCACAAGGGAGTAGCCGGAGCTTGAGCTTCCCCTCAGAAGAATCTGAGGAGGTGAAAAGCCCATCTGTCATTCCAATCCCGCGACGATCTGCAAGAGAGAAGTTGGAACCGACGAGATAATCGGGTAGCTGTAGCCTCTTCACAGAGACGAACGCGTCATTTGTGAAACGCAGAACGGTGATCTGAGGCTCTGTCGCTCCATCCGCATAGAATACGTTGACGAGATCAAGGGCGTGTGTAGAGGTTGTCCTGGCAAGTGACGCCGCGCCGTTGTAGGGGATGCCCGTCGGGACTGTATTAGATTGGCAGACCAGATTTTGGTTCGTGCTCCTCAATACCTGGTACTCCAGATGGCCGTTATTCTCGGACAGTGCCAAAAGACCCGTCTTGCCATCGTCATCAAGGGAATGCGAAAAGAAAGTGGTAGACTTCCACGGCACGCTATAGCCGCCGTTGTCCAAGATATTTTGATTGAAGTACTGCAGGCCAGCACCATAGACCGATTTGAGTAGCTGAACTTCGCATGAAGTGGATCCCTCTGGTCCAGGTATGACGATGAAGACATCCTCAGCTCTGATATGAGCATAAGTCGAGTACAGTGAGAAGGAAGGCAAGGACGCACCCGTCGCCATTGAAATCCCCAGCGACAAGCTGAACATCGCTTAAAGAGACATTAGGTGTCCCATGAATTGGTGACGGCGACCTTGGTTTGAATGTAGACTGATCCGAAACGAGCTGGTAGAATCGCAAGGCCGGACTATTGTTCTCAAATACTTCGTAAGTGTAGACAAGGCCAACGAGGCCATTCCCCTAAAGAAATGATGAGATATGGTCTCGTCCTCTGCCGATTCGTCAAGTCACTTGCCTCAAAATCGCCAGTAATGAAATAGCCTTCCATAGACTCGGGTTGGAATTTTGTGCTCGGCTGAACCTTATATCCATCAGGCGTCGAGAGGAGTGCTGTGAGCTGGAAATAACTTCCTTCCATGGCATAGATATGGAGCTATGATAGATGAGCAAATACGCACACCACGCAAAGGGAATACCGCTTACGAGATCCGTTTTACCATCCCCATCCACATCCAGCGCCAAGAGCTGGGTTGGAGCTAGGAGACCAGTGAGTCCCGAGTGTGGTGATAGCTGGTAATTTCCATTTACATCGCTCAGAGCGACATAAAGGTAGAGTCCTTCGGCTTTCAATGTATCGTCCCATTGATTACATGCGATTACGACGTCAGATCTCCCGGTGGAATTCACGTCGATTGGTAGTAACTGGTAATCTGTTGGGTCATTTATATCGATGGAAGACACCACTGGGTTAAAGACGGAATCGTTGGCGTTGCTCCAGTCAAAGTTGAGAGGCGTGACGGTCGATCTATCAGCGTCACCGAGTGTGATACTGTTTAGTCGAGTAAGGTTCGTGAGTGGGGCTGTATCATAGGATAGAGTGTATGTGTGAACTGGAGATGGCTGGGCCAATGGCCTCCCGGACTCTCCTACGCTGATGGAGACAGCAATGCTGCTAAGACGTTTGCTGGTACGAACCACATAACCGCCGACATAGTGACTGCTTGGGTCTGGTCTGTCTTCATATTTGAAGTCGAGAAAACGCTGATGGTCCATGTTCAGAGCACGATTTCCCCCGTAGGAGATTTTCTGGATGTAGAAGGCGCCGAGATCGTTGGGTGAAATTTGGTCGTAATTGTAGGTAATGTAATTGCTGAATGGGTCTGATAATTCTGAGACGGCCCACACACGAGTCAAAGTGGTTTGACCGGCAGCTTTGACGTTGGAATCCTACAAAGATTGGGTATCGGAAAGACTAGGTGAAAAGGTGGGCACATACTGACGTCGCCCCGTACTGGCGGACAGTCCCATCTGGGAGATACTCTGTCCATCTGTCAGGGTTGGCTGGATTAGAGCCGGTCGTGATAAACTTTGACCATTGCTCAATTTCATAACGATATTCGTTATCTGATATTTTTATAAGCCTTTGGCCATTACAGGCGAACCTGTCGTTGGCATCGTAATTGATGGATCCTTTGGGTGAAACATTAAAAGATGACTCAGGAACGATTCGCAGTATAGGACTAACCCCGAAAATTGTCTTGAGCAACCGTTGCAGGCACTCGCTCAATTAACGAGACACCCTTCACGGCCCACCCAATACCAAGGGGGCTGACATTGTTGGCAGCAGAGTGGTAGGAAACGGTGATTGTAGGAGCTAGTTTAGCAGGAGGCACCTTGACCGACACGTCGGCGGTGAAGGAGCCATTGGAATCGACAAGATGCTCAACAGAGAGCGTGCCGACGACACTTGACATGGCTTGGACCAAACTGATTTGAGGGAGGAAACTGGGGGCGAAGAAATCGGAAGTTGCAACGCCATGCTATATAAAATTGAGACGACAACATAATTGCAGGGAGGGCGGAGGATTGCTCACTCTAGGGTGTGGTGGAAATGCTACATTCGATGCTACATTCGATAAGTTGATTAGATAACATGAGGGTGTCCCTGGCTGATCAGATGCATGTGAACAACCGCTGATGAGCAGAAATAGCTTTGTACGCACTGTGGCGAGCTTAAGTTCTCAGTAGTTCTCAGCCAAGTTTGCTCTATCCCAATCGCACTCATCAGGCATCGTCAGGGGGTGCTTCTCGGAAAACGCCAGCCCACTTCAAGTTGACTACACAACTCCTGGTGCCCTGCTTTTCAGTGTCATCATGCATGCTTGAAGTCCACGCACGTTGGCAGACCCTGCCCTCCCCTGACCCAGCAATGCGGGGATGTTAATTCCTGTGCATGAATAGTGGTGCAAATCGCGGCGCTGTTCACTGTCAGCTGCCCCCATAAATTAGGTGATAGAAATCAGAGATGGAAGTACCAGTCTTCCGTGGAATGAGTAGTGGCGCAGTGGGTATCGTCAGCTGCAATGATCCAGGAGTATCAAACTTCTTGGAACGAATAATGGTGCTGGACAATGGATTGACAGTCCCTATGGAACGAGTGATGGTGTCGTTTGGTATTGTCAGCTGCCCCTTGTATGAATGGAAGCAGCCAAATATGCGACGGGATGTAACCTGTGAGTAGTTGCAATCAGCTATCAGAATCCAAACACTGTCAGCTGGTCGTTGAATGAATGCTGAAATGTTAGGGTGCTAATTCCTATTGAACAGATAGGAGGGCCTGCCCTAGTTGTGTCCCTTGCAAGTTGTTGAGGACAGGCTTCTTAGGTTGCATCGTCACCAAGAAGGAAAGCTGCGGAGATTCTATCAGATATTCTTCGGTCCAAGATGTAGGATATTCTTCTAGAGGTTCACAATTACGGCCGATATCCTTTCGAGGTGAGGGTTTTTATCCATCATATAGATACAGCTCTCTTCTCAAGTCCAAGCCCACAACGCAGCTTGTAGAACTATGGCTTCCCAGATCTCCCTCTCGCTCATCGGAAAGAACCATAGCAAAGAGTTTCTCCAAGCTCTTTCAGAAAACCCCCAATGTGTCACTACTCACTGTGCTTCTTTTGCTGAAGCAAGTCTCTCTCTTCCTCCGACAATGACTTTTCGCTCACCCATTTCGCCCTATAGTACAACGGCCCCGTTGACAAGTTGCACGCCGTAGTTTTTAGTGGCCACGACGATGCACTCACTCAAAAGTCGACCATTTCGACTCTTCTCGATCGCCCCATTCTTCTGGTATTTTTCTCACCGACCAAGAAAATTTTGAACGCTATACAGGCGGCGGCGGTCCCTGTGATCTCTCTTCCGGATATTCAGTTTGAGGAAGGTGTTCCTCTTTTGATTCACAAGTGCGTTATTGATCACCAAAGGATGCACACAAGCATATTCTCATCATCGTGTTTTCAGGCGCCCTAATGATGGAGTAATAAGCATTACTCCAGGATATAACTCTCACCCCGAGATCAGTCATCGAACAGGCCATCAAACGCAAGTTGGTGATGATTCAGAGGCGCAGCCGAAAGTAACACCATTGGCCACTGTGTCCAATGACCAACCTTCGATCATTGCACATACTGTGCATGTCATCGAGGTGACCTACCGGTACCTTCAGGATCTCTTGAAAGGTGGCACTATTCGAGCAGCAACTGACGGACTCACCCCACCCCCTGGTACCAACTGGTGGAAAACGTATGTCCAAAATTCCTTGCGTTCTTGTGTTCTGAGTTCCTCATATCTATTACAGAACTGAAGTATCATATGTTCCATACCGAGATGCGATCAGCAACTCTGGCTCCGGAGCTCCCTTCAAGAAAATCAGCACTCAGTACTTTGATTTAGTTGCCCGCGTCTCATTGCATATGTACTGCGCCAACGCAAAACCAACGGACCCTAACTTTCAACAGAACGGTGGTGTCATATACGTAGTGGCAGTTCACCGTGGACAATCAGAACGCACGCCCGGTACACTAGGCCGTCAGTTCGAGCCCAGCGCAAACGATGCACAGGAAGTCTTCGCATTCTTGGATAGGACAGATTTCGGGATCACTATTCCCAACAAAGATTTGTCTATCCAGGCCTACGACCCTCGTCAAGGTTCTACATCTGGGCAAGTCACAAACTGTGAGGCCTTCGTTGACTCCAGCATTTAGATTACTAATGAGTTGCACCTTCAACAGACCGTATCAATTTCGACACGACTTTCAATTTATGGCAGAACAATGGGACGAAGCTGTTCGCTTTCGAAGCCAAATACGCAGATGCATTTGATCTCAACCAATTCAAGCAATCTGTCTACAGTCAGGGATCAAGTGACTTCACCTCCAGGATCTACTACGATAACTATTATGTGAGGCACACACTTTACTCTCATATTACCTCATCTCACTCCCGCCCACTAGACGGCATCTATCTGGCCACCCGACTACTATGGTGATCGTGGATACAAGAATGTCTGGGATCAAAGCAATCCCAATCGCTGGATAATCAAGGTATTACTTTATTTTGAACTGATGCCTCCCTTATCATTGATGTTTTCCTCACTTGTCAGGCATTCCCCGACGATTATATCCCTCTGAACGGATTCGCTATGTGGAAAGCCGACAAGCAAAACAGTAGTTTCAGTAAGATTAAAATTTTCAATAATTCTCTCTTTTTTAATTTACATTTATCTCAGCGCTGGGAGGCACCATGTACTGCTCTGGCTTCGTCAGAGCCCCGGTTAGTCCTTTCGTTTTAGATCTCGACTCAAACTCTGGCTGATACAAGGCACTTAGCCCTACAACTGGTGGGCAGGTTGGACGATCGACAATTTCAATACCTACCAACTCGACTTGACCACCTGGGACCTGTGAGAGTGTGCCCAACAGGGTAAATAGTGTACGATCAAATCAAGTTGTGTCTGAAAGTATTGTATGCTGGTGATCGACGTGTACACACCCCGCTCTTTCATGTACTATTAGTGCGTGTTTGCCGTGGCCCACTCAAAATCTACGCGAATTTGTTTGTCAAAGTGAAATTACTTTGAGGTCGTCCTCTCTCCAATCTAGTAGTAACCTTTTCCTTTGCCGCCACACGAGCCCAAACATGACAGTGTATGTGCAAATCAGAAGACGGCTGGAGGCCGGGAGGACATACAACCAGAGGTGCTGCCAGAGGCATTGCGCCTGCTACACACGTACAACTTTGCGATACAATGTACCAGCTCTTTGTACTGTTCTTGAATGTTACCAGTACTGTATATTATTTAGTAGATATTTGCTCCAATCCTTATGGCGCGCGAAACGGCAGGAAGGCGCCTATCGCATGTCAAGGCTATGTGCTATGGACGTGGTTCTAGACGGTTTTCGCGAGGTACAGTGACAGAACACTGCTAACAATACCCTTACCTACAAAACTCTATCCAAAAACCGACCACCACCAATTTACGTTGCTTCGGCCAGCGCCAACTTTGCTTTGTAACACATAGCGCCGCCTCACATCCCCGAGAGAAAGACCGACCACCATATTCACAAGGTCTCAGTACTGCTGCGCTGGAGACCTCGTTGCTGCCTTCTCGGTCACGCTCGGGATCAGCATGTCTTCCGCTGAGGCCGATGTATAAACGCTTGGATAACTCTATTTCGACATGCCCACTCAGTGCGCCCTGATCTCAAGCCGCTCAAGGTGCGTGGCCTCCTTTGCCCTGTCCCTAAACAAGCGGTTCCCATTCTTACCCAGGGTGATCAACTAGGACCCTTAGGAATTATTTATAGCCCAACGCCCACAGCGCAGGATTTACACTTCCCCACATTGCATCTCAAGAAACAATGGGTCTATTTTCTGGCTCTTATCTTCCAGTCGTTCAGGCTAAGAGAGCTGAACGCACCAAAGCCATAGAAGCAGTTAAAGCCCTTGTATCACCTGCTGAGGGAAAGGACTTAGATCTTGGAGACTCAGAAATCTTGAGGGCTACTGGTACGATTCACTGCCCTTCCGTACCGTGCATGCTTCACAGAGTTTTTTATATGTAAACACAGCTGTTGAAATTGCGAAGAAGATCGAGAGCGAGGTCTGGACAGCAATTCAAGTCGTGGATGCCTTCATACGAAGAGCCATCCTGGCTCACGAGAGGACCAACTGCTTGACGGAAGGTGTGTCCTGTTCGATCTTATTCCCGGTATATCCATGAGTGCACTACGCATGTATTGGTCATCGTGCGTAACCAATCATTTCCGTTCTCTGCGCCAAACACCCGTGGAATGACGCTAACTAGCTGGCTGCAGTTTTATTTTCGCAGGCGAGAGAGCGTGCCAAACAACTGGATGACGAATTTGCGGTTACCAAGAAGCTGAAGGGTCCATTACACGGCGTGCCGGTACGTGTTTTCAGCAATGGATTCAGCAATTCAGTGTCTTATTCCGCGAACGATTATAGGTCAGTGTTAAGGATCAGTGTATGCGCCTAATCCTTGGTGTCGCGTGGTGCCCACTTACGACTTCCGTGCTATAGTTGATATCGAAAGCGTAGACACTTCCATCGGGTTCACCACATGGGCACACAAACCTGCAATTAAGAATGCTGAAGTGTGTACCAATTTGCTCTTCAATGAATGTATCGTCAACTAAAGAGGATGCATGTTTGCAGCTTGTTCAACACCTCTTAGATGCTGGTGCTGTCATCATATCTAAAACCAATATCCCTCAAACGTTATTCGCCTTCGAAAGCAATAATCCTCTTTGGGGTCGTACACTCAATCCTTGGAATGGTGATTACACCTCAGGTGGTAGCTCTGGCGGAGAAGCAGCTTTACTAGCTATGGATGGCTCAGCGCTCGGTATTGGCACTGACATTGGCGGGAGTCTGCGCATACCAACTGCGTATTGCGGAATTTACGCTTTGAAACCCGGGTTTGGGAGGATAAGCTTTGCTGGTGCTCGTTCACCTTCCCCTGGTAATGAGGGGATCAGAAATGTTGCTGGCCCAATGGGACGGTATGTGTTCTATCCAGCTGCACGACAATTATTTGTGATCAACAAGTGTGTGGGAATAGGTCCATTGAAGATCTTGAGCTTGTCAGCAGACTGGCATTTGGTATTCAGAGGGAAAACCTTGAAGTTCCACCTCTTCATTTCCGCGAAGTCACTTTGCCATCAAAGCTACGCTTTGGCTATTACACCTCTGGTATATCTTCTGTCATCTTCCAAACCTGTCACTGACGTTCCGTGTGAAGATGGCTTCGTCAAAGCCTCTCCGGCGTGCAAACGAGCTGTATTGGAAACAGTAAAAGCTCTAGAAAAACAAGGGCACGAGTGCATAGAGATTGAGCTACCGTCAGGTAACTAGGTTGAGTTGCGGATGATCGTATTCTGACCCCCTCCTTTAATTAGTTATCGACGCGTTTTCTGTATTTGCAGGAATCGCAGCTGGTGATGGCTACAAGACTATGCTCAGTCATTTAGGCCCAGACCCAAAGGTGAAGAAACATGTTGTTCCTCGACTTGGTGAAGGTGATGAATTAATAGTATGACCAACAGGATAGTAGCCTCTTCCTGGCTACCCTCGGACCAAGGTTGCCAAGTAGGTTACCTATATTTGAATGTCGTACAATGCAGCCTAACAGACTCTTTCACTTGTTAATAGCCTTGATTCGTAAACTGGCATCCTGGGCAGTCAAAGCACTAGTTGGGGATGCAACATTTGGGTACCTAATGGGAGAGTCCAGACCCCGTGCTGTGGAGGAAGTCTACGAATTGGTTAATAAGAGAAACAGAATCGCGAAGGAATGGAGCGTCAAGGTAGTGCTAGCAATGAACCAATATGATACCGTCTTGTTGATGCCTGTGCCAGGTCTGGGAACGGTACAGCCTTGATGCTATTATTGCACCTGTCCAGGCATTACCACAGGTTCCACACGGGTGGGTATACGTGTTATGGAAGTGAGCTGTAATGCTGACACCTTTGCGCGTACACAGGGGATGTGACCAATTTTCGCCGTTGGCTGTAGGGACTTTCCTCTACAATGTCATTGACTATCCAGTTGGATGCGTTCCTGTCACACGAATCGATCCGTCAAAAGATCAACTCACCGATGAGTGGAAAGATACTCCTGCTCCACGATCTTTGTTGCTAGAAAGGGGGCTATATCACAACAAGAAGGCGTTGTATAATCCTGTCAAGAGTAAGGGAATGCCTGTAGCTGTGCAGGTCGTAGGCAGGAGATGGGAAGAGGAGAAGGTTCTGGCAATGATGAAGGTCGTGGACGCTGCATTGGGACCTCGGGATTTTGGACCTGGGTCTTGGGATAAGTTTTGTAAAGTGGAGGCAAATGGTGATGGCTCGTCATAGGTTTTATGTGTTGTCCTTCCTCGGGCTTAGTTTCTTCCTTCGAGTTTTGAGAATGGTTTGTCACATATATATATTAGAGCGAATGTTACATTGCCAAATAGCCTCATGGTGACGGGCGACCTGCTCTTCTGTCCGCCTTTCGCTGCTCGAGCTGGCAAAAAAAGAGGCAATGAGGGGAGTGTGCCATAATGTGAAGATATAGAACCCAGCTGACCCAAGCTTTCTTGCAATCTCTGTAGGCTTGGAAGTATTCTGCACACGCCGACCTGTCGTAATCATTACGGTTCAAACAGTCCATTGAGGCTTTCGATGCTTCAGCACACGGGCTACATCATGACAAAACGAAACAATCAGAGTCGGTAGCTTGCAATAGCAGCACAGGAAGGAAACTCCGTACTCGATGAATTGTGAAGTGGAATGCCGGCCCTTCGGGGGGAATGTTTCACGCATTGTGGGTCGGGCAAAGCGTGGAGTCAGTTCAACGAATCAACAAGGCATAGTAATGGACACTGACTGAGAACTGTTCGCGATAATTCAGAGGCTTTATGTTATCCTCTGGCTTTGGGACGGGTTCTGTGGGC
Organism: Volvariella volvacea V23; assembly: GCA_000349905.1. Lineage (NCBI taxonomy): Eukaryota > Fungi > Basidiomycota > Agaricomycetes > Agaricales > Pluteaceae > Volvariella > Volvariella volvacea. Next base: position 1,279,898 of record KB722739.1, on the reverse strand, counting down.
CCTCCAGACGGCATTGCGGGAAGGTACGCGTGAGATCACGAACGTGAGAGCCGACTTGGCGCGCGTCTGTTGCTCTGCAGGGTCACCCAGGTTTCGTGAGACCTGACGGCAGCGGGCTGGAGGAATCGAGGTCATGTTAGCACTGTGCCTTAAACATCATCCTTAAAGCCTCCAAGGAAACCATATCGAGGCAATGTGTTTAGCTCAGAGAACATATCCCCGAAGCCTTTATCACAATCACCAATCCTTGTCACCGAGGCCCATAGGATTTCTGTGGCGTTGACACTGACAATTGCAGGGCAGCTAACCGCATTCGTCAACATTCACAATGCTGAACAGGTAGCGGCAGCACAAGATCTGTCTTGTAAACTCCAGGAGGCGTTTCACGCACAGTTTGAGGTACGCTTCAGCATCCACATCCAGCGACGAGGTTGGCCGTGCTTCCGTATCTCTGCTGAAGACGGCAGTTAACATATTCGGTGCCCTCGCTTCATCGCTCCATCGCTCCAAGAATCTTGCTGTCAGCGTGTCTTCTCACACCCCATGTACCAGCCATTACAGGTTTATCTTCCTACAATGCAAACGTTATTGCAGTCTGGATCGTGCTCTCACTTTACGTGATGGTGGTGGTCAGCAGTCGACGGCAAGGGGACCACAAGCTTGTCGTTCTTCTCGACCCATCAACGCCGCCAAATTGATCACGCCTTCCACGCGGAGATCAGCCTTCTTTGGGTTCTACAATCAATTTTCCTTTCGCTGGACATATGTCATCGGTACTACTTGGGTACCACCGTGCCTCCTTTGAAAATCTCGAGTGATTGATATTCCTTGGCCCACGGGCCTCTTCGCTTTTGAGCCTTTCCCTTACCTCCCCCGGCTCTGCGTGTTGGCACACCCCCACTGCGCCCATCCACTGGCCTTCGCTTGACTTGTTGGGCATATCCACCTTTACGATCAACAGAAAAAGTCCGAGTTGATTTCGTCGATTCACTTGCTTTCCTGCTTTACTTCAATCAGATGTCCCCAGACGATCGCGATTCTGTCACGAAAACGGGAGTAGACACAGAAAACTCTCCGGTCACTCTCGAGACGCCCCCAACGAACCCCCAACGCCCTCCTCTGGATTATTCTTCATTTGATGCATTCTGGAAAAGCTTTTCTGCAAGATGGAAGAGTCTTTGGACCAAGAGATTCGTTTTCTCTCTGGTTGCTGGTCAAGTGGTGTCGCTGTGCATTACATGCACGAACGTAACGACTACGGAGTTGGTCAGCAGGAATTTCTCGCTGCCTATGACACAATCTATCTTTATGTAAGTAGCGTCTGCAACATAGGATGTCTATGTTGAGGCTAAGAGGATAAATGCAGCTATTTCTCCTTATTCATAATCTACACACCGTACACGATGTATCAATGTAAGTGCATTGGCTGTGCTAATCAATTAACTTACTAAACTCCGTACCCGATTGCAGACGGACTTAAAGGATGGGTTAACCTCGTCTTGCGCGATGGATGGAGATGTGTGTTTATCTCCTGAATCTGACTCAAGGACTTGGTAGATGTGCTAATCGATGAATCTAATTTACAGACTGCCTGCTGGCTGCTTGTGATGTTGAAGCGAACTTTTTGGTCATCAAGGTGTGTAGGTCCCATCATCATCCCGGTTGCTGTACTCATAAAACTCAGGCATACCAATACACCGATTTGCTGTCTTGCATGCTACTTGATGCGTACGAGGTCACCACCCCCTTTAATAGACCTATATTTGACCTAATTGTTCAGATGGGCTATCCCCGTTTGCCTCTTCGTTTCCTGGGTGTTGATGAGACCAAAGTATCACTGGACACAATTGCTAGTAAGATGCACGAGCTCAGTTACATGGAATGATCCGTTCAGCGTGGTTTACAGGGCGTATTCATTTGTGTCGGTGGTTTGGGAATGCTAGTTGGTTCGGATCAAATTACGGATAAAGGTTGGGAGGCTTTGAGCAAAGCGAAAGGTGACGGATTCATGCTGGCTGGCGCAACTCTCTACGGAATCAGTGAGTGCCGCATCATGATAGGCGCTTTACAACAATTCTCAGATCTCACTAGCTAATGCTACCGAGGAGTTCTTTGTTCGTAAGCGGCCATTGTATGAGGTGTGTGGTGCAAGTATTGCCAACTCTGAACTGGCATTTATACGAATTCTGGTGATTCCAGGTCGTCGGCCAGCTGGGTATGTTTGGTGTTATAATCAATGCAGCACAAGGGGCTGGATTGGAGCACAAGGCCATTCGTGAGGCCACATGGAACGGTGCAAACAGTAGGTCGGCTCGTTGATCGACTTGAATATGCTTAACACAGGTTTTGTGCAGTTGGGCTTATTTTTGCTTTCACTACCTGTAAGTAGTCGAGCGACATAAACTTCGATCACGTTAACGTTGTTGACCGAATCACTAGCAATGTTCATTTTGTACACTGTCGCTCCCATGATCTATCGCTCCGCATCTTCGGCCTACTTCAATCTGAGTTTGCTATCGAGTGACTTCTATGGCCTCCTGTTCGGTATGTTGCGGTGGCTGCTCAACAACTGATAGAAGATTAACATTGAGGCCTTTGCCACGTTCTAGGTCTATTTTTATACGTAAGCACACCCGGCTATATTCGTGCCGATCCTCATGAATTGTGTCCTGGATAAAGCAATATGATCCATACTGGCTCTACTTTGTGTCCTTTGTGTTCATTATTGGTGGCTTGATCGTTTACTTCTGGCACTCTACGCGTGAGTTATACAAGTACTCCGTGTTTATGAGAAAGTATTGATTTCTGTTTAGCGGAAGAGCAAGGTGTGCTCGACCCACAGGCGCCAAAATACGTCCAGAAAAGGGGTGGTGAGAATGGAGAGAACGCGGGGCCCTCATCGGAGACAGCTGTATAATACTTCATTCGAAGGGCGTTCAGCCTACTTTTCTATGCTGTGGTGTTAAAACCCGAGTTGTTGTTTTTGTTCTGTTTGGAGTGTACCCATGTGGATTTGTATATCACAATGCTACCAATGCCCATCAAGCTGTTCTTCAAGGCCATGAGTTGACCAGGGTAACAAAAGCAATCGCTTTGATTGCGATGAGATCGCAAAATGGTACATGATAATTGACGAGATTTTTCAAAGTGTAAATAATACAGTGATCTATGAAGGATGCAACACGATAGCGATATGTCCGGAGTAGGGATTAATTGTCTCGGGTGATAATTAAGTGGGATTTATTGCTCGTGGTAAGGCTGTGACGGATAATTAGGTGCTGGGATGGTAGTCAAGTAGTGGTCTCGGGGGCTTGTCCCCTTAATTGTTCTGTAGGAGGCTGCTCTCGTGCCTTTGCACGTTCTGCACGGTACTCAGCGACTCTCTGGTTATTGGTTGATACTTCGTTAGCATTGCATCTCATCCTGGCTCCTGACGCAAACTTACAGCCTTAACTGCACCAAGCGTACTTATTGCCGAGTCCAGAGTTACCTCCGAAATCTCGCTCATCTAATGAATCAAGTCAGTGGACAGGATGACGAGTGCGAAAGAAAGACGCACCGCTTCTGCTGCTTCTTGGGTCATGGCCTTTATTTTCTCCATATCATCCTCGCGCTTCTTTTGTAATTCCAAGGCCTTCTCGGAGGTCAATGGCGATCGCACACAACCCTTGAACGCTGCTACACGGTCGCGCATTTCACTGTGCTTGATCCATGCTGCAGCCGACGCTGCGCCGATGAAGAACCATAGGAAGCGAGAAGGTGCCCTGCGGTAATACATAATAGCGTGCTCTTGTCCGCGATAGTTTCCTCTGTGGCAAAAGGGCATACAACGAATTGAGAGGACTTGAGCAGTGTGAGGAAGGATGGATGAATTCCAGCGTCTTTTTATATCATAATGGGGTCTGCGTAGTCAGACCGGCAAGGCATTCGTGATTTGTCCGGCCTCCACACGGAGTGCTTGACGCAGCCCACCACACTGCGGCTCAGGCTTCGTTCCGGCTATGTGACGCGTCTGCCGGTGTTCATCACGTGACCTGTATTTAAACCACAAAATTTGGCCTTGACTCTAGATCTGACCAGCTGATGGAATGGCTCGGGTGCTGTATGACCGTGTACAGTATCATATTTAGGCCAGGACGCACGATCCCCGCTGGTTTTGAGTGGGTTCCCTAGAACTAGGGTGAAACGATTGTCCCGACTGAGGGTAGGCATTTTCCGACCCTGATGGATTCGCGGACGTCACCTCCACAGCAAGTACGTCAGAAGCGGGAGGGGAAGTTTCGCTGTAACCCATCGAGGGCAACCATATGCTTACACGGTGCAAGCCTGTTGAAATTCCTTCAAAGGCAGCCATCAGAAATGCAGTAGCTGCATCAGATGGGTGTTTTAATAATGAAAGTGCATCACCATGTACGTACGGTTTGAGTTACTATGCAAGGCCAATTGTAATATACGCAGCTTTCGACCCGTGGCGGACTCGGTGGGTTTCTTGTGTGCGCCTCGACTCGATTGATCAAGCTTGTAAGGGACTCGGGAGAGAAGAAGGGTCCCACTTAAGGTGCAAGGAGATTTAAGCGCGTGACAGCGTGACAGGCTGCTGGTAACGCATTGTCACGAGGTGAATTGCCCGTTGTCAGTGCTCCTGGTCTCCTCCTCCACCTTCCCTCTTTCATTTGTATCGTTTCTCGTCCCATCTCTCGTCCTCTTTCCATCCACCCTGGCGAATTTTGGCTAAAGCTATGAGCAGAGACCAGGAACAGGCCATAGCGCCGTCTCCCCGCCCGAACGGCCACCTAAACATCCAGAATGGGTCTCTTGGAATATCTGCCGAATCTGATTACTCTCGACAATACCCCCCTCGTGCTTCGAGTCCATCCGAAATACCTTATGCTGATACAACTGGGAATGCTGGTCGTTTGCCTGAGCGTCAGAATCTGCCTACTAGATCATCCACTACTGGTTCTGTGGAGCCTGATCGCAATCTCTTGTCCAAAGGATACTCTCGTCAGGCCCACAGTGAAGATCTCAATCATAGTAATCTTCCCAACTCCCTCGTACCCGGTGGATCCTCACCAAGGGTGCCATATGGTCTACCGTCCTCTCCTTCAAGTCGGCCGAATACCCCACTCACCTCCAGCAAATCCAACCAACCATCGTCTACTGCCCATTCAGTCGACTCCAATCATCAAACGAGTGTTACCTCTAATACCATCAACCTCTCCTCTACGTCCAACTTGTCCAAGTCTCCACCATCTGCGAATGGATCAAGTTCAGGCCATTTACCGTCTTCGTAAGTACTGATGATTTGATCCCACTTTACCATGCATGTGTGGATTGTGCTCACGTATACCGCATGCGACTATGCAGGATGTGTGCTGTGTGTGGAAACGCGATGGAAGGTTCGTTCGTTCGTGCTCTTGGGGCTGTTTACCATTTGGAATGCTTTACATGCATGGTAAGGATCCTTGATTAAGTAACTATACATATAGGATGATCACTAACTGGTGGCAGGACTGCGGTGACGTCGTTGCGTCCAAGTTCTTCCCTATTGAGGGACCCGATGGGAGACAGCAACCCCTGTGCGAGCGGGATTATTTTCGACGACTGAACCTCATTTGTGCCAAGTGTGGGATGGCGTTGCGTGGCAGTTATATCACTGCTTGCAGTACGTTATTGAGTCTCATAAAACCGGTTTTTATTCATCCGTCCCTCAGACAAGAAGTACCATGTGGAGCACTTTACGTGTTCCCTCTGCTCGACTCTGTTTGGACCACAAGATTCTTACTACGAACACGAGAATGACGTCTATTGTCATTTCCACTACTCCACGCGGTTCGCCACGAAGTGCGCTGGCTGCAACAGCGCAATCCTCAAACAGTTCGTAGAAATAAATCGTAATATGAGGGACGAGTGTTGGCATCCAGAATGTTACATGATCAATAAAGTAAATTCAGCCTTCACACCGGGATTGAGTCTGGTTTTACTAATTGATTGGGGTATAGTTTTGGAACGTCAAGGTGGTTGCTAGGAGGCCAACGAGCTCAACTTCCTTGGAAGGGGAGCTCGATGTCCCAGCGTACGTTGACCAGGAGCAACGAGAAACCCCTGCATCTCTGAAGGAGAAACAGCTGTTGATGGAGCAGCAGGTATACCGAATATGGACGTATGTATGTATTTTTAATAGGTGACTGTTCGCTCATAGTATTGGGACATCTAGAGTGCTCTCTGCATTTGAGGAGTCTAGTGCGGCATGTATCGCGGAAATGCTTCGTCACGTCAGCAACGGACAGTATTTGGAGGCTATTCGGATGGCCGAAAAGTTTATACTTCATGTAGAAGTGTTATTCGCGGCTATTGACGATTTAGAGTGGTTCTATGCACGCCTCAACTTGAAGGGTACGTTTTCTGGCTTCTCTCCTGTATGTGCTTCAACAGCAACCTTAGGAATGTCACACGTGCGCGAGGCCCGAATGCTATGCCGGAAGACAGTTGAATTGTTTACTCTCCTCTCCCATACGCAAGAAACCGGCACACGACGTATGGGCATGACCCAAGAGCTATTAGCATTGGTCACAGGCATTGCACACTACCTCAAGATTTTGATCCGTATCGCCCTAACCGGTGCGTTAGCCCTCGAGAGGCAACACAACATCCGGGAGGCTATGACGTCTTTCCTGGACAAGCTTCATCTTTTGGCAGTGCAAGGAGCAAATCCGTCGGCGAAACGATTAATCAAAGGACCAAATGGAGACCCCGTAGCACCCCATCCTAACGGCAACCATGGGACGCAGCGTGTGACCTACGGTTTCCGGAGTCTAGCCCCTGAAAACGCCGGGGACTCTCCCTTCAGCTCATCTGGCAATAGAGACCCTAATATGAAGCCGCCACCAAATCCCCCATCTGACCTTTGCGTTCGATGCAATCAGACTGTAGAAGAGGATTGCGTCCGATTAGGCACCTACCAAAGATGGCATTCTCAGTGCTTACAGTGCGCCGTATGCGGCAAGGTTGCTGCAGTCCCTGGTCCTAAAGACCAATCTCTTACAATCAAGAATGGTGACGATAAGGACGGAAAGGAAGGTAAAGACGGCCCTTCTTCCAGAGTACTCAACGTACGACGGCCTCCAGCCAACGTTGGAATCTTCCTTTACGATATGGACTCCAAGAAGAACACCACATCCTTTGGAGAAGTGCCGACTGTCGTCCTCTGTAACGATCATGCCCACGCCAACTGTCGTGGCGGTTTCCAGGCTGTTCAACGTCTGGAACAATACGCCTTTCTTTTGAATGTGGCTCTGCGGCGATTATATGTATTACTTAAGAAACAAGGCGTTGTCCAAGGTAAATCTTCTTCCTTGCTCGCTGATTTACAGTCTGATTGTTCATCAGATGTCCCAGTATCAACGAGTTCTAACCAATCCCAAACCTCTCTGGAACATAACCCATATCGTAATTCCGGAGATATCGTACGAATGAAATCCGTCCATCTAGACCGGAAGTTATCTGCCACCGCCAGACTCCCAAAGCGATCTACAATTGTCGAGAGCCCCACAGGCCGAAGTGTACATCCCTCTGAAGTTGTAGGTGCACAGCGCGTACAGGAGTCCGTAGCGCCTCAACCGCAGCAGTCCATTCCACAAATTCAGCCTCATTATGGCCAACAAGGACAAGTGTCTCAGCACATCCAAAATCTTTCTGCTCCGGTTCCTACACCGCAACCATCAACTTCATACTCTTCTCTTTCATACTCCCAACCATCTACATCACCACCACAGCAACAGATACAGCAACCACTACAGCAACAGGGAGTGCGTCCTCATCCTGGAAAGCTTCCCATTGATATCACTCCTTCGGGTCAAGTCATTCGACCCAACTTGACTCGCAATAACACAGAGGTTATGATCGTGGACGAAAGTGCACCAAACTCCCCAGCAGGAGGAGACGAATCGCAACAGATACCGTCGTTGGATGATGGAATTACCCTAGCAGATCTCCCTCAGTTGATGGAAGTTGCGCAAGCACGAGAGCAACAGCGCTCTCTTCCTAGGCAGAACTCAATACCTTTCGTTGCCGAGCTTACCCCACTGGAACTGGCCATCGTTAAGCATTCAGCTCTGCTAGTCCTAATACGTTCGCCTCTCAAGGACCAGTTTGATTTGGATGAGCTTCTAGAGTTGGTGGAGATTAAGAAGAGTGGATTCTGGCAGAAGTTATTTAAGGGCGATAAGAAGAATGTCAAGAAGAAAGGTACGTCGGTCCTTGCTTCGATGTCAACCATTCAAAACTAACATTGGATGGGCAAGGCGTCTTCGGTGTCGCGCTGGAGTTGCTGGTCGAGAGAGATGGCTCCGACTCTGTATTAGGTGCCACTCGAGCGACGTTGCGCGTTCCTAGCTTTATTGATGACATCGTCTCTGCGATGCGACAAATGGGTCAGTGATACAGCCCATCTTCTTGTACTCAAGCTCACTTAAAGCCCACTTAGACATGTCCATCGAGGGCATTTTCCGAAAGAATGGCAATATTAGACACTTGAATGAACTAGCTGAGGCCATCGATCGGGACTCGACATCTGTAGATTTAAGCGCGGACAACCCGGTGCAACTAGCTGCCCTTCTTAAGAGGTTCTTCCGCGAGCTTCCAGAACCCCTCATGACCTTCAAGTTGCAGCGTCTACTCGTTGCCACGCAATGTAAGACCACCCTTTTTCTCATTAAGCCTTTCAAACTCAAGGCTCCCATTAGCACTACCACAAGAGGCAGACCGTAGGCGGTATCTCCATATGGTGTCACTATTGTTGCCAAAGAGCCATAGAGATACCTTGGAAGTACTATTCGTTTTCTTGAAATGGGTCGCTTCCTTCGCTCATATGGACGCCGAGACGGGTAGCAAGATGGACCTCGGCAACTTGGCCACAGTCATTGGGCCGACCATTCTCCGCGGACGCTCGAACAACGCCATGCCAGAGGAAACTTTTGGGGCTGTTCGGGTTGTTACCGAGTTCCTTGAACACCAAGAAGAGTACTACGCAGTACCAGAAGAATTCATTCCCATAATACACGACCAGGATTACTTCGTTAACTCCATGGAGCTCCCGGCGAAAGATTTTTTGAAGAAATGCGATATGTATATGAGATTAAAGGCTAATAGTGGCCGCCCACCACCTGGTAGTCCCTACATCGGTACCCCTAATGCTAATAGCGCACCTACCCCACGATACCCCCCTATGAATTCTCCTGTCCCTGAGCGTCCAGTGGGGTACCAGCAAGATCGAAATGGCAGGCCACCACTGCACCCTGGATTGCCCGCAGCCTCTTCATACCAGCGATCAGGCTCACCCTCTATGCAACAAAATATGATGCAGCAGCACCAACAACCTCAACAGTATCAGCACCAACATCAGCAGAGCACACCCCGCATACCACAACAGCAACTGGCTGGGGAATGGGCGTCTTCACAAACGCCATCACCAAATACCCCCTCAAGTACACGGCCTCCAGCGTCATACCCCCAAACAACTCGACCAAGCGTCGATCATCCACATCCAAACTATTCGCCTAACCCCAATGGCTACCAGCCAACAGTTTGGCAGCGTACATGATGTCTTTGGGGCAGTTAGTATATGCTGTTTTGTCTGCTTTCATTTCTTACCATGGTACTCTCACTTGCAGGGCTTGTGTTATATCATGCACCCTGCGTTCACTCCTTTGCGTTCTTTTGTTTTCGTCTACCATCGTACTCTTTCTCGCCTTTCTTTGACATTTGTCTCACTTTTTGGTTTCCACCATCGTGTAGTTTATCACCGTTTTCCTCCTACTACAAGCTTACTTATCGGTATGACATGGACGTAAATCGCAACTACTCACGATACCCAGCAACCCATCTGTGCATCTCGAGTTTCGAAATAATTATCTCGTTCCGCATACGCCTAACGCAATATACCTAAAAGTAATACAAATAATAATGATCGACTTGTAAATATGAGCACACAGGTATTAGGAGATTTGTAACTCTTGCCACCAAGTTGCCACCATCATGATTGCAGTACAATCTGCATCTCAAGTGCCAGACCCACGATCTGTGCCGTCAAATGCGCCTGAGCATTGCCCGGTGCGTTCATAACTGGTTTACGAGAATAAATGGACTGACAGCCGATTAGGGCACGGAATCTGAACTAGCAGGGAAGGCTGATGCGTGTGCAGGTTGTGCTAACCAAGAGATATGTGCGTCCGGAGCGGCCAAAGGTCCAGATCCTGCCCTACCCCTAGTAAAGGAGCGCATGAAGGATGTACGACGGAAGATCCTTGTGTTGTCTGGCAAGGGTGGTGTGGGAAAGTCCACATTCACGGCTCAGCTTGGTTGGGCATTTGCGGCTGACGAGGAATTACAAGTGAGTGTGAGCCTATGACCAATCCGTAAATACTCATATTGCTGACAGATTGGAATAATGGACGTGGATATCTGCGGCCCTTCGATACCAACAATACTGGGAATTGCTTCGGAGCAAGTGCATGCCTCATCCTCAGGCTGGTCACCGGTCTACGTGCAAGATAACCTCGGAGTAATGTCTGTGGGTTTCATGCTTCCTTCCGCAAGGGATGCTGTCATGTGGAGAGGTCCCAAGAAGAATGGCCTTATATCTCAGTTTCTCAAGGATGTCGACTGGGGGACACTCGATTACCTCATTGTCGATACACCACCAGGCACATCCGATGAGCACCTGAGCATCGTGCAGTATTTGAAAGAGAGTGAGATTGACGGCGCGGTTCTAATTACCACCCCCCAAGAAGTCGCTCTTCAGGATGTACGGAGGGAGATTGATTTCTGTAGAAAAGTGGGAATTAGGATTCTTGGATTGGTGGAGAACATGGCTGGGTTTGTGTGTCCCAAGTGTAAGACGGAGTCACAGATATTCAAACCCACAACGGGCGGTGCAAGAAAGTTGGCTGAAGAAACAGGTGTTGAGTTGCTTGGCTCAGTTCCACTTGACCCACGGATAGGAATGAGTGCAGATTATGGCGTGAGTTTCTTGGATGAATACCCTGATAGTCCAGCAACACTAGCCTATCTGGACATTATCGATAGTGAGTCGTTTTTGTCCAACTTGCTGCAATAGTTCTAACCGAAAATTGTAGAAATCAAGAACGTCCTTGGTGATTAGGATCCCAACTGAAATCTATAGAAGGGTACTCATATGTTGTAGCATACGCAATTAAAATCCCATTTGTAATAGATAGACTCTGCAGCTCTAATTTATGTCGAAAGCAAGTTCAGCAAGAAAAAAATGCAAAACAAATCGTTCTTGTCCGTCAGTTCCCTCATTCTAGTGTAAAACGGGGCTCCTTCGTAGCAGGCTGCCTCTCCCCTTTGTCCGCAAAGGCAAAGTCTCTTGGCATCTCTGACGGCGGTGCATCCGCCTCGGTCTGCCCTCCTTCGATGATGTACCTTCCGATAGGTGCAATACCAGCGAGACCCCCAGCCAATCCCTCTACACTCTCGTGGATAGATACTGTAGAAAGTGTGCGCAATAGTTTTCGTGTCGCCTCTCCACCACCTGCCACAGAGCCCGTCCGCGATCGGGCGGGGACAATGTAGCCTTGGGAAGGAAAAGCCACACTCCCGGGTCCCAACGCTGTAGCTGCGGGCTCTGCATGAAGCGCACCCTCCACAAAGGCTGGGAGATGCTGCGCAGCTGGCACAGGCGAGTTGAACGTTGAATTTTGACGTGATGGTTGCAGAATGCTCGACCTTCGAGCATACTTCACGACGGGGTCAGTCGGTGTCATAACTGCGGAACGTCGTTGTTCTGGGCTGAAAGGCTGCTGGGACTTAGGTTGTGATTCAAGTGCAACAGCTGCGAGTTTCTGGGTTATGTCGTCCGCATGGGGTACTCCTGGCCCTAATGTAGGACTAGTTGTCTCGTCGATGACTACCGCTGGAGTGTCGACGGCAGCCGGCTCCTGATCGGTCGCTTTGGGTTGCTCTGCAGCTCCTTTGGTAGGAACCTGATCTGTGCGCACGGCGCTCACTCGTCGAGGTAGCGAGGCAAGGTCAATGCTGATTCCACGGACTTCTCGGCGGTAATCCTCAATTTCGTTCCATAGTGCCTCCCGGAATTGTTCCAATGTTTCAAGTTGCTCTATTTGCTTCCACTTGTCGAAGACTTCTGGACAATTAGGTTCATCAGTTTCGTCGTGGTACGCGGCTAACCATGGATGCTCGAGTGCTTGCGGAACTGTTATACGCTCAGCAGGATCAAATGTCAGCATCTTCTCAAGGAGGTCGATGGCTAAATATTACGGAATTAACTGCAGCACAACAAAATGCTAATTATTTGATTACCTACCAAGTGGATCAGCTGTGGGGAGTATTTTCCTGAAGGGAATGGTCTTCTTGTACGGCAAAGACCTCACATATGCTTGCGCCTGTAACGTATTACGAATTGATTAGTTATTGATATGGCATCAATTCAAAGGCCTTGCCTTCTCGCTGCCAATCTTCTGGATGACGGTCTCATCAGGCGTTCCTGTTCACAAGGATTAACACTGGTCATTTCTCTGTTTCTGTTAAACTTGCCTAGTACATCAAGAACCTTGTTGAGTTGATCGACTGTCAAAGTGCAAATTTTCAGGTGAGGAAAAATGATAGGAATTATCGTTGCAGCTGACCATAGCTGGATAATAAAGTCAGAGGGAAGAGTCAACGGAAAACCTTTCTAAGCTCACTCCTTCCCCTTGAATAAGGGTTTGCCGAGCAGAAGCTCAGCGAGAATACAACCAATAGACCAGACATCAACTTAGAGAGTAGTGAGACCTTGTCAATCTGTACTGTAGACAGGGGTGACCCACTTGCAGTGGTATAGCGGCTGTCCGAGGGGAATCAGGGCGTAAGAAAGCAATGCGAGCTGAATACAACCCACCTAAAAGCTAACATGATCTCAGGCGCTCGATACCACCTAGTGGCAACGTATTCTGTGAGATGTGATGCATATTCATCAGGTCTGGAGTCAAATCCACGACTCAACCCGAAGTCGCATATTTTCAATTCACAGTCAGCATTCACCAGCAGGTTTCCTGGCTTTAAGTCTCGATGAATAACTGATGCGGAGTGCACATATTTCATCCCTAGGAGAACATCACATGAGTTCTACATAGAGACACCCAACGGTGTACCAACCACGCAATATCTGATATAGAAAATACTGGACGTGTTCGTTCGTTAGTGTCTGGCCAGATTTGATTATTTGATGCAAATCCGCTAATTTGAATAACTTGTCAGCCGAAACTTGGGCGCACATACAATGCATCAATACCTTCCATGGGCTAATTTGGTGTGGAAATGAGCGTGCTATTGGATGCAAGGAAAGGCGTTGAGACGTGCCTCCATAAATATATAACTGAGCAATAGAGCAACAATGTCATGGCTGGTATGCTTAACGAACAAACGACGTACATCTCATTGAAGTCTGGCGAGATAGCATCAACGTCTATCAAGCCCGTGATATTTTCATGATTAGCGAAGTGTCGCAATAGTGTAATTTCCCGCAAGGCACGCTTAGCCAGCTGCACCTTGTCGAAAACTCGGGTGACAAGCTTAATGGCTACAGTTTCCCCAGATATCTCGTCTGCGGCGGAGCTGTTGCAACAGTGGTGACGATAAGGTCAGCGAATTAGTGTAAGTGCGGGTCTGATCAGCCAAGTCCCAACGCTGCGGTAGAATGCTGTTCACGAACATCACAACACCATAGGCACCAGAACCCATCTCTCGGATTAGCTTCCACCGTTTCTCCACGTGAAATACTTTCCCAAAGGATGACAACAAGGAATGATAGCCCCTTGAAGATGACGAATTGCGTCAGTGTAAGGACAGTAGATGGCTGAACATGGGCCGAGATACGATATGCTGTATGCACTGAACACACCTTCTGCGTAAATTCTCGTCCGAGAATGGGTTCGACGTCTTGCGGACTCTTGATCTTCCGCGATCCACATGCCATGAGCCGGGCGAAGGGACCGGTGAAGTGGACTTGTCGTCGCCCTGCTTTGATCTTGCTCGAGCTCGACGGGGAGAAGCATGACGTCTGGCAGAGGCTCTAGGGATCGACATTGGGGCGCGACGACAAGGCAAGTCGCCAGGCAAAGGTGGTAACCAAGAAGTACGGGATTCAGAAGAGAAGGACGGGCCGCGACTACGGGAAATTGACTGGTTTGAGGATAAGAAGTGTGCTAAAGTTGAAGTGCTTAGCGCGCCCAGAACTTGGTCACGGATTCAGATTGGCCTACAGCCGATCGGAGCCATCAATTTACCAATTACACCCGAGCCGGAACGACTAATACCTAATTCCTCAATCCCGATGACTTGATACCAAGACTACCTGAAATTTACTGTACTATCACCCATCTACTCAAATACGTCCACAAGCCCTGCTCTATTCACTGCTGCTCTGGTGGTTCCCCAATGATCTCCAACAGAGTCTGCTGTCGAGCCTTGTTGGCCGACTTCTTATTATTGCTGATATACTCTCGGAGCGACACTTTGAGACTGGGCTGCTTGTCCACGAGTTCTTTTAGTTGTTGATTGGGCAGTTGCAGTAGTGCACCGAAGCTCGCCGGGGCAGTGGCCTTGGCGCAGAGAATAAACCCTTCCCACAACTGTGGATTAGTCCAGATCTTCTTTGTAATAAGTCTGGCGAGTAAGGTGGATGTAACGAAGCCCAGGTGCGTCTTGTACGTCGTCACGATCTGTATGACCTATATAGGTGTTGGTGTTGGCGGACCCGAACAAGAGTATCCCGAAGACCCTTACCGTCCGAAGGAATAACGTTGGCAGCACCGGTTCGTCTAATATTTGTTGCATAACCGCACCGAGCACTTCTGCGCGGAACACGTCCGTCATCGACAGACAAATATTAATCGCTAAAGAAACGAAACATCAGAACTGGTACCCAATTCATACTGGGAAGTTGCTTACCCTCGATGGTACTTTTCAGTCCAATCTCTCTCTCCTTCTCGTGGAGGAGAACCATCAACTCTTGAGGTGTCAACACCTCGCTTTGCTGAACGCGGGGCTGATTCGAACTGACAGTCCCGAAGCTATGTGGGGGTGGCGCAACGATCGTACTGAATACCTGACGGACAAGATTTTTCGGCTCGGGTTGATTGTTCAACATGGAAACAATGCGGGGTAGGTGCCGCATGATATCAGCCTGGATTTGGAAATTTTCAAATTGGACACGGACATGCGTTCAATATCAACTGAACTGGTGCCTAAGAGACTGAACTTTACCTTATCCATCTCTCCAATAATAGGAATCAGGAACCGAGCATCCAAATCCCGTTCATTTACCAGTGCTTTAATGAGCGCGACAAGTTGTGTACTTGGTCGACCACTCTCAGTAAAGATAGTCAATACGCGTAGCGCTAATGACTCGGCACCCGGCGGGAAGGTTCTCAGCAAGGTCAATAACTTGCCATGGTTTTGGCCGAGCGACCGGATAAGCGCAGTGATGAGGTCTTGAATGGCCTCTTGCACAGTAGTATCCATTTGTCCATACGCAGCAAATATCCTTGGCGTTCATTAGCATTAATCGCAACGGGTTAGAAAGGAAAGTGGCTTACTCATCCAAAAATGTAGGCACCTTAACCGATAGTGCGAACAGGAGTTCGACGTGCTGCAGTACTTGAGACTTTTGCGCCGGAAGTTCAATCCGCTCGGGAAGGTATGGTGTATGTACTAGGTCTTCTTGAGTCCTTTCTGTAAGTACTTTGGCATCCTCCATCTTCTCATCTTGGGGTTGCACCTCCATTGCGTGGTCACTCGCTGTCTCTGCTTGTGTCTCCAAAGAATCTACAGCGACACTCTGGCTTTCCCTTCTAGGGGTGGGAGTCACGGAGTCATTGGTCAACTGTGGCCGCAATTGCAGTTTTCGCAACATCTGCAAGGCGAACTCCTGTATTGTTGAACTCATGGGTTGAGTATGTGGTACCCATAGCTTAACAGTATTGATCGCAGCCATGCGTGTTTTTTTTTCTGTAACAATACGCAACTTAGTTACCTTTGTATGGGTTGTAACGTGCATCTTACCCGGGTGTGTCGTCAGTTCCAATAAAACGGTTAACGCATCGGCACGTAGTGATGGCCTTTGTATTACGAGGCCGCGAAGTGTCGTGAATCCGACTTGCATTCTATCAGAACTGTGAAACAATGATGAGTTGATAGCCTCCCGGGACACGGATCAAGGGGTTTTACCTGGTAGAGTCGATGCAGAGCTCTCTCAGGAGTCCAAGGACATCAGAAGGTATGGTAGGTAGATCAAGCAAGAAACGAGAGAACGTCCTATCCTTGCCATCGAAGAGTGTCTGGTACGACGCGACGATTTGGTTTAGCCATGTTTCGTAGTTGGGTTGCTATTCCTTTCGTCAATAAGCGGCCCGATCTATTTCCTGCAATGAAACGTACCCAACCCTTTTCGCCAGCTCGTATTTGGTCATTGTACCACTCCTCATTCATCCACGTTGTTGCAAGCCGTACGCTGCGGGACGATCAAAATGGAGAAATAAACATTTAACTCGAGGCGCACCGTGATGGAAAATCGTCCATGATATAATTGCATAATGTGTGTCGTAGTTGATCCTGTCGTGCATAAAATTCGTCAGAGGGTTGTTCCTTCTCAAAGAAGTCCTCCTCATCCGAAGGCAGTAGTGGTGGCTTCGCTACGCGTGTAATCATCCTAACTATCAATAGCATCCACATATCTGTAGCTGACTGCCCGACTTGTTGTGATCCCTCTGGTAGTGAGATCTCATGGGCTTTCAATTCTTCAGCACCAGCCCATATTCGACTTAATGAACCACCTATCAGGTGATATCTTTCATCTTCGGATAGTTCCTTAGGCGGTGGTAATTTAAAGTCGATCAACTTGAGGTCCGTGGTAATAGTATCGACATCGCCAGCCAGTTCCGCCTCCGCAGCTGCTGAACCACCGGATAACTATTGTCCATGAAGGGGGGGGGCTGTGTTAGATGTGCAGTGGTATATGAACAATCCCCATACCTCTTCATTCAATTTGTCCGGTTCATATTCAATTTCATCTTGGTCGATATCCATTTGTAGCGGATCAACTGGTTCATCTTTGACTGCAGGTGTTGGGACAGCTGCAGGGGGTGTAGGGGCGCGCTGGGGCTCTGGCGTCTGACTCTCTTGCTGAGGTGCAACAGGGGGTGCTGATGTGGGTGCTGGTTGTGATGTGGAAGCTGCTGTTGCAGGAGTCGGCGTTGACAGGTTCCGTGTTTGCCGGTAGACCTGTACGAGATCAAGCAAGGCTGCCTCAGTGAACGCATCGAGGTTTGCCACGATCAACTCTGTAATGAGTGCCGCGGGTAGAGCCGTGAAGTCAAATGATGATAGGAATGGTGCGGGTTGTGTGCCGTCTTGTTCCAGCTTGGGTCGCTTCGCGTCTGTGGGTTGTTCCGCTGCCGCCGACAATGGTCTCTTTCTGCTGTCTGCAGCAGCAGCTTTACGCTTTTTCTCCTCCGCCGCTGCCTTGTCCATCCGCGCAGCTTGTGTAGTTAGGGCTTCGTTGATTTGCCCGGCATGTTGGGAGAGAGCAGGATTTCTGTTCGCAGGGCTGAGTCACTTGGATCAATAAAAGCAAAGTACAGCGTACCGAGACATGTGAGTGAGCAATATTCGAATTGCCTTCTCAACACTCCTAATACTAGAAGCAGATAAGCCTAATAAAGCTGCAGGCGTCCATGACTTGAGTGAGGAGACAACATAGGAAACAATCGCAGGCCTCAATTTGACAAGATTAGACCAGCTATTAATCAAGGCTGATAATATATCCATATTCCTGTGTCCAAAGGTAAAGCGATGTCATCTCAGTGAAGGGGTTCACGTACTGGCTTGAGTAAAGTAGGGTTATGGTAGCTTCAAACAATTTCTGCCCCTCAGCTTCAAGTTTTGGTGCAGATATGAAGGGGTGATCTGCAGGACACATGGCAATATTGGGATCATTTTTATTTTGTAGCTGAGGACGACGTAGTCGATTGAGTTCGAAAGAAGTTTGATAGAAGACGTGCAACATACTCTTGGGTCCGGTATTCCTCGCATTTGCACCAAAATAACGCGCTGCAAGAACTTCACTGCTGAGAGCTTCATACCCATCCCAACATTTGGTGTCCATACTATCTCCAATATGCGCGCTTTACAGGTCGAAAGAGTTGTCCAAGCAGCAGGGTTGCTCCGGTTTGTGCAACTAAGACGGAATTAGCGTAGAATCAGGAATGAAGGACTTGAAGCGCACAGAAGTCTGAACAACAAGGGGTAAACACCCGTTAGGCATTGAATAACGACCTTCACGATGGCTGGGTTTGGGTCATCGAGTAATTGCGCGAGCGTGTCCAATGACTGTGATGCCACTGCAGAAGACCAGTTCCGGGTTAAAAACTCACAAGACCCTCAAATGGGATATAGTTTAACACTAACTCTGTGTTCGCTGTTCCACTGACAACGGAGAGCGACATATGGCATAATGTAAGAGATCAATGACCCATCTCTTGAGCAAGGAATCTCCTGCATTCACGATAATGCCAACAAGTGTACCGACGAGGATAGGAATGGGCGCTGGATGGCTTTCCAGTGATTCACGTAATGTGGAGAGAAGATCGGCTTGCTCCTTAGAATTTGCCTGAGCTGCCAACGCTGATTGCAGTATATGAAGTGGGTCCGCTGGTACGCTCGCCATTAACACCTGTCGCTGTTCACAACGGTAGCTGCGACGAGGTTCCGTGGCGAGGTCCCAACCCTAGGGTTTCATGGTCACGTGATTTCCTCCTCCCTACTAGCTTGGCCACCACGGCTACTGCACTACTACTGCACTGTACACGACATGGTATGTCCATTGATATCGCTTTGTTCGTCATTAACGACTCTTTCAGGCTGCACAACACTCTCAAGGGATTCAGACCTTACTTGAGGCCGAGAAAGAGGCCCAAAAGATTGTGGACCAGGCACGCCAATGTCCGTTCATCCAACAGCCTACATCAACAGCTTTCACTGATGTGATTTTGATTATCGTCAATCCAGATCGTGTGCAAAAGCTCAAAGACGCTCGTGCGCAGGCAACAAAGGAGATCGAAGAGTACAAGCAGACCAAGAAGGAGGAATTCCGTGCATTCGAGGCCTCGGTGTGTATTGCTTGTCTATAACCTTAGTCCAGGCTTATTGCTTACTTGCCTCGCTTTTCGCCCTTAGCACCAAGGAACAACGTCCAGCGCTCAAAGTGCCATTGACGCTGAGACTGATGGTAAATTGGCGAATATCACAGCTCAATATGACAAGAACAGGGACGCTGTGGTAAAGAAGCTCCTTGATCGTGTTGTGCTCGTGGAGCCCCAACTACACCGTAATCTCAAGAAGCTTGAGGCATAGACTTCGCGATGTATTTATGGTTCTTGGTCATCCTACATTATATGCTCTTATTAACTATGGGCTTGACGCGCATAGTTGTCTTATAACTAGCTTGGGTTTGCTATGAGCTGAGAGGCGTCTCGGCCAATGGCCAATGCAACTATGGTCTTTAGTACAACCGAGCTCGAGTCTCAAAATAGCTCACTTTGCCAGGCTGAGCAATGTGTGCCCATTTAGGCTCGGCGGTACCGCCGGCGCGATCAGGAACATGAAGCGGGACGCTCATTGTGCACCAGCGGTCGACGTCGCTACTGCCGACTCGACAGGGGCGTTTGTGTCGTGCTTGTGGTCCTTCATGAAGGAATCTCTTCGCCCCCGATGCCCAAGGCGAGAACAATGGGTTCAAACTCGGTTGCGTGTGCCTTGGTGACGTTGTGAATGGCTGTATTGAGTGTGCTCGGATGGAAACTATTCTCTTCCCCAACTTCTGCATGCCTCCATATCAATCCATAAGATCCCAGATCTGTTGCGTGACATGACAGTGACTGCGAGGGTACCAACGTAAAACACAGCAGGGTCCGTCCATTATCTTTCATACGTGAAAATCGGATAGCATAAGTAAAAAGTCGAGGTAAGGTCGAAATCACACACTACACGTACACAGCACAAATATTCTGAAGCAAGACATAACTAAAGTAACATTTAGGTAGGTTGTATAACTAGGTAACGGGTATGGAGCAATGGTATCGGGCGCGGAAAGGAGAAAACCGGTACATGCACATACCACAAAATCTATTAGGTGGCAAAAAAAAGAGGGCTTCGCGTGACAGTCATCCGATTGAACACATAAAATAGTTGATGTTCAATCTGGCACAGGGCTGGGTGATAGAAAGAGGCGGAGACAAATCAAAAGGACCAAAAGAAGCTGTGATGAATCAAAAACCAGCCCAGAGTACCATTTATGGCTGATGACACTCAGCAGAAGAGGACAGGTCACCACTATGCCCGCGGCAAAGCCGCAAAGGATCAGGGGGCGCAAGCAAGATACGCAAAAACCCCGAATGGGGCACAAGCGTATGTCATCTCGTTTCGTTTGCGAGCCAAGGCAATCCAACTGGCATACCAGCTGCCGGCCTAGCTGACTCCGCGTCATAGTGACTGGGCGTATGAAGACTTGGAGGTTGCGACAGTGCAGGTACAGGGGATGCCCTTCTCGGTGAGCGTTGCCATTCGAGTAATCCACTTGATTTGAGAGAGGGGAGTGTTTGCTGTTGTGGATTGCTGCTTCCAAGGAGTCCACTGGTTTGGCTCTGATGGGCGGAGTCAATATACCCGGACCAATCCATAAGTGAGATCATGGATCTTACCTCCTTGTCCCGTGCGATCTCATTCACACCATGACTCAACCCCAAGGCTGACCCTGAACTCGTCGCAGTGCCCGTCATGGGTCCAGGCCCCCGCATCTCACCGTCCCTCTCTCGATCCCTTTCCAAGAGGTGCTGTGATGTCGCAATGGGATTGTGCCGCAGGACGGAGTTATTATTTGCAATTGAATTGTAAGTCCCATTGGCACTTCCAGAGTGTTGTCCATTTGCATTCTGCGATCGGATTTCAAGCAGCTGGCCCGTAGGCGAACCCGGAGACCTCCTGTGAGAGCCGTAAGAAACGTCACCACCGTGCTGGGGCCGTGAGACAGCAACAGAAGGATTGCTGGAGGTGCTTCCATAAGGTCGTCCCTCGCTTGACCGGCGGTGCGCAGATGGTTGTTGTGGCGGTGGCGGAAGCGATAGCGGCTGCCGTTGCAACGAAGGCGGCTGGATGGAAGGGAGGGGAGGAGAGGGTTGAGACCGGCGCTCAGATGCAGCAATTTGAGCCATCTTCGTCCCCCAGAAGTCTTGGTATTCCTTTGCCCATTGGCGCATCTGCTCATCATCTCTCTTACAATACTTTACCAATGACTGTTAAAGGATGTTAGAGCTCTGAGCATGTACTAGAGAAATGATCGTACCCAGACTGCAGAGCCCACTACGACCATCATCAGCTAATTTCTTACAACAGATAGGGAGCACATACTCAAAATGCTGTTCTTTGCACGATCTCCGAGCATGGTGAGGACCTGATCTAACATATTTGCTGCCCATTGAGGTATGTCCCCAGAACGATGTTGCAAGCGATACCATCCCTATCCATGTACATAAGCCGTGCGCAAGGATAGTGTACAAAATTCGCCTACCTGGTTCAGCGCCAAGACGCAGGATGCGTGGAGGACGTGCATGAAGCAATAGCACCAAGCACCTGTGTTGGAACTTGTCTCAAACATGCTTTGCTGATACGAGAGGCTACTCTCCGAGAAGCGAAGGTGCTCGGGTAAGGATTTAGCCCATGTCTATCGCAAACGATGAGATGTGCAAAGACATATTGCCTGTGAACAGTACCTCTATTTGCCTTTCACCGTCGCCTAGAATGGCAACAGGATTTATTGTTGCCTCGGGATCTAGGAAATTGTCAGTTTTGTTTATATGAGCACAGGCAATGGTGTCGCTTACCGTTCAATTCCACTAATGCATACTCTACCTTAGCATACACACGAAGCACCCTTATTAGGTGACCAAACTCAGAAGCGTACTGAGTTCGTACGGGGGGCAAGTGTAAATATTCTTCGAATTACGCGTAAGCTAGTGGCGGGGCCATACAGTGGGGGAGAGAACTCACCAGGCAACGTTGAATGGACGGCCAATTCAAAACTACTTTCGTCAACAGGTAGTCGCAATTTTAGATCATCCTCGGTGACCGATATCGGCTTCTTGAAATAGATGCTAGCCAATACGTCCATAAGGTGTATGAGCCAGAAGATGCGGCGGATGCATTCCCGTTCAATGGCAGCCTGAATAAACTCGGGGGATGGCATGGGGGTGAGGGTCGGGTGCTCGGGAACATGCACTCCAAGGCTCTCAACGATGTGGATTGCCAGATCTAGTGCGCAAGTTAGCACCAACGATACAAGGAATTGTGGGTGAATTAATACCATGATAGCGAGAGTTCCACATCATGTTCTCGTCCTTAGTGAGCAGGTTGTAGATTTGCAACAAGCACAACGCCTGTGCGCTGGCTAGATCCTTCTTGCAGACCAGTCGTCCAGCTCCATCGAACATTAGTACAAGCGCTTCCTGGGCGAATGGCTTCCCCGCAAAGCGTGCCGGTGTTGTGCGAATCTTGGGATGCTTCGATAGAGGAGCCGCAAGGGCACACACAGCGTGTAACAAGAATAGAGGGACCCTGTTGTGGGAAAGTGCGGCGGTAAAGGTCGGCTTATGGATGATGGCACGGGCTGGGTGACAGTGGGTAAAAAAGACTACAAGTGAAAGAAGTTGTAGCATTAGAACATCTGTAATTAAAAGTAACCTTACGATTGGTCAGTTCATTGGTTAGTGCATGGTCCAGCTCAACTGGTGCAGGACGATCCATGGTAACTCCCCCAATGGGTCCATCGAGGCTTCGATCTTCCGAGACGGCTACAGGAATTGCTTGACCAGATTCCCCTCTCTGGCGCTTTCTTCGTTGCTTTGATTCGTCTTCGCTTAGGTCGGGATTAACAGGCTTGGGATAGGTGTTGGTTTGCACGTGGTGATGGGCGGGTGCTGTAGGGTGGCCATAGGGTATGGGACCAACTCCAGACGACATCGAGGATTGAGGTACATGAGGCGGTTGACGAGAAAGGGGACCATGATCGGTGAGGGATGACTGAGGGTCTGAGCGTTCAAAGGCGCGAGGTGCGGGGACAGGGCGACCGGAGGCGTCGGTGTATGTACATGATTTTGAGGCATAATAACTAGGAATAGCCGTAGTTTGTATCGATTAAATATGCGCCCTTGACGAGAAGGCGATTAATGTAGATTGGACTCACCAGTTACTGCAAGGAGCTGGTTGATGGCATGGTGATGATCGCAGTTGAGTATCTGGTGGGGCTGAGGAGCGGGCAGAAGGGAAAACATACCAGTACCGTCACAACGCCGTTTGCTTTTGTGGCAAGCATCGCAAGCCTAGAAAAGAAGCAGAGCTGGGGGTTGGCGTCTGTGAGAGGGCAAAAAAAGGACGGGGAGAACCTTTGCGAGACGTTTCCGCTTGGGCCCCTTTGTGAAGGCCGAGTTTGCGATATTGTCCTTGGAATCGTCGTGGATGTCGTGGTTCATGGGGAAGGGGGGATTGTGGAGGACGGTGGACATGGAGGGAGGACAGGAAGGAAAGGTAGGTGGTTTGGAGGCTTAAGGGGTGTCAAAACATGCAGGCAAGGCCCCCAATTGCAGGTCAACCCAACAGAAGCATCGGTCATAGCCGACTTCCCTATCTAGATATTGTCACAACAAATAACAACATCGGTCCGCCGGCATATTCTCACACTCCACAAACCCGCGGCACTCGGCCGCCTGCCCCTACCCGGCCGAGCCCATTGCAATCTCAGCTGTCATGTCCACTCTGTCTCCGCCGGCAACCCACAATTGCATAATCCATCGTACAATTGCAGTGTCTTGACTACAGGGGATATGGTGCAAGCCGCGCAGGCAGTTCGTGTACAAATCATCAACTTCCACTCCTCAGCCCCACGTTCCACACACATGCCGCCATCATCCTCACTGCCTCTCACTACCGTATGCAAAGCGATATATAAGTGAGCAATAGGACAGAACAGTAGTGTAGCCCACAACACCCTTCTCCCTTTTCGGCAATCAGTCGAACAAACCGAAGCCCATGTCCTCGTCCGATTCCTCCTGTACTCGGTGACATCAATCTTAATATCATAACTCTCCGCATCCCCATTTTTACTCACCTTGGGTTCTTCCTTCTTCTCTTCTTCCTTTGCGGCTGCTGGCGCTGCGCCTCCGCCGTCGGCAGCAGGTGTTGCTGCTGCAACGGCTCCTCCACCAGATGGAACCTGTGTGTCCAAATAATTACTTTTGTTGTCTTCACGTAGTATCTTATCATTGTATAACTTACTGATGCAAGCTTGCCAGAGCCCTCTGCAATTAGCTGGAATAAGATCTATGAGACAGAGGCCATTCTGGCAAGTGTTGTCAAGTTTCACGTACAGCTGCAATGTCCTTTCCTTCCAGCTCGGAAATCAACTTGTCTAATCTCTCGTCATCTGCCTCAATTCCAACCGAACCCAACACCTTCTTTATATCTGCAGCAGATGGGCTGCTGTTGCCACCCAGTTGAAGAAGAAGATAAGCAGCGATGTGGCGCATCTGAGCAATCATGAGGCATTTGCTGGACTAAGAGCCCAGAGATGACATACTTTTGTTGTTCTTGATAAGTCTGAAAGCTGCGCAAAAGTCGTCGAGACCGTCAAAGACGATATAAAGGCGTTACTGGCCCTTGATTTTGTTGCGTATATTGGCTGTATGCCGCAAGTTTCCTGGCGTTGAACTATACAGTATCACGTGAACAATTTCCACGGCCAGCCACAGTTTCTGACCAATCTGGCATCCGAAGAACTAGCTGGCCCCAAATCGACACCGACGCTATACTACCATGGTACGTCAACTAGGATGCGAACAGAGATGCATTGACAATAATTAATATATTGAAGGCCGATGCTAGCGTTACAGACCCTCAATACGCCGCTGACCTCAAGAAAAAGCGAACATTCCGCACCTTCTCCTACCGTGGAATCGAGCTCGATAAACTGCTGGATTTGAGCAATGAAGAGGTAAATGAGCATTGCATATCCTTGCGCGGATGTTATCTCATTATTTTGCTGTCAGTTTATGGAAGTGAGATGAAGGCCATTTTCATACAGTTTTGACCTCTTACCGATCCTCTTACCAGTTGGTACACGCCCGTGCACGTAGAAAGTTCCAGCGTGGCCTGAAACGCCGTCCATTGGGGTTGATTAAAAAGCTGAGGAAGGCAAAGAAGGAGGCTCCCCCTAACGAGAAGCCTGCTGTTGTTAAAACACACCTTCGTGATATGATTGTTGTGCCAGAGATGATTGGGAGTGTTATCGGCATTTACAATGGAAAGGTAAGTTCGGCCAAAGCAGAGCTTGTGTTTCTCCTGAAGTCGTCTCTTGTCATACTCATTCAGACTTTCAACTCCGTTGAAATCAAACCCGAGATGACTGGTCACTACCTTGGTGAATTCTCGGTATCATACAAGCCCGTTAAACACGGTCGGCCGGGTGTAAGTTTGCCTAACACGTCGATCCTATTTTTCTTTCTCCTGACGGTTCTCCTGTAATCAATAGATTGGTGCCACCCACTGTAAGTACTTAATTATACAGATGACGATAGCGACTGATCGGGCGCTTCCTGGTGGCCTGCAGCATCCCGATTGTGCGTGTTATTTATTTGGATCGCGAAGGCCTTGCGTCTGACTTATTTCCAGCATTCCGCTCAAGTAAAGGCCTTTTCTCCGACCTCCCTTTGCACGCAATTCTTTTTTCACCATTTGTATGTATGCTACACGTTGCAAAATATCCATGCATATGCGTATAGGAGGTTGATTGACGTGGAAAATTTCCCCAACTGTGCCTGTGAAATTTTTCACCATGGGATTAAGTACCCTAAGTGCAATCCACCGCATCGGATTATCGTCGCACGATTGTGTATCTAGGTTATTAGCCTTTGTAAGTAAAAGTGGTCTTCTCAAGCTCTTATCGTCTTGAAGCATTAAAGTTTATTGCGATACCATTCTTAACTCCCAACCCCTGTGAGGTACCCAAGGAGCATCCGCCGGATATAATGGGGGTTACACTCTACTCCCACTAGCTAGCTCACCATCCTTTAGGATCATGTCAAAGTAGGAGCTGATCTGCTGTCTAGACATCCTGTTGTGATCGGTCTAGGGACTGTCCCTTTCAGGTCCTTGAAGATGCCTACGGCAGCTAAAATTTCTCCATTTCAGGGTGCAAAAAGAAAGAAAGCGTTATTGTTGGGACGTCCTTCAGGATCAGTGCGATACTGATTCACTGCTTGTGATCCTTGTTCCACCTGGATTCCCCGCTTCATTGTGGGCAAGCATGCTGCACGGGTCAATGATCATTATGGGCGAGAGCGCCGGCGGGGACTAAGTTTGCCGTAGGCAATAGCCCTGGCCCTGTGTGCGCCTCTCTCGCCGGGGGTGATACAGTATCGATAAGGCTCGAGGCCCCATTCCTCGATGTTCTGTATGACGTCTAAATGCTTCGTGATGACACTAGCGCTGGCCATAAGACATGATTATCTCTATTTCCCTACAAGATTACTCCAAACACAACGGACTTGTTTGTGCATTCTTCGTTGACCTATCCAGAAGCAGTCGTTCGAGTGGGCGGTTACGCGGTGGAAGTCAGCATTCCATCAGCATCACTTGCAGGGCTGATGATGACGACTCCCATGGCTCCGAGGAGCACACAGGTTCTCACCTGGGATTTGAGGATCTGAGATCATAGAATAAAGGTGTAGTTTTGTTCTACCCCGCTACCTTTGAGCAATGTAAAGCGTCTAGCGCACGGGTGGTTGCTTAAATCCGCGAGCTTGAAAGTGGATCCTGATGCTATCAGTATCAGTGTAGGATTGGCCAACCGGCCACAGGCATATTTGTGCACTTGCTCGAGTACTGGCTGATGCAGTGCAATGCTACAGAGTGTTCATCTCTTGACGATGTAGCGGTAGCTATGCGACTCATTGCAGTCGCTGGTAGTATGTTCGCTGCTTCGTACAAACAAGGTAAGGGACATGCTATATAAA
>KB722739.1:1130275-1241417 GCA_000349905.1 Volvariella volvacea V23 | reverse complement strand
GTTATGATAGCCATTTAATAGCCCAAACCTCATCTTTATCTTTCCACATTCATCTTTTTCATCCACATTCTTTATTTTTTGTTGAATCCTTTATTTTTAATATTCCCACCTGCATTGACATTTGTGTTTACATTGGTTTTTGGTTCACATTTGGACAGTGTGTCCCAAGTAGTGGTTGTACAAGAAAAAAATAAAAATAAAAAAAGAAATAAAAAGTGTATAATAAATAAGAAATTATACAGCATAGGAAATGAGAAAATAAATTTGGTTATATGGTTGATTATACAACTCAAGAGTGAACGAACAAATGAGTAAGGTTTATGTTGCAGGATTTAGTTTTGAATTTGACAAGAATTAGTTTGGCCAATGGGGATATTTAGTTTAAAAGTTTGTGGTGCGACTTTAAAATGCTCCTACAATATTCCAGAGGTTGATATTTATTACCACAGACATGGAGTGAAATCCTCTTAAATTCACCTAAATATATATCCACTTTGCACTTCATCTGCAGCTGTTGACACTCCTGTACAAACACTTCACATATGCAGCATACCTATAACTCTATTTGTGACACGCTGAGCACTTTATAGGTTCCTAATTCTATTCTACATTCACTCCATTCATATGTATCTCTTATGATCTTGAGTCCCTGCAAGCTGAAGATTTCTTCAAAGGCAACTGGGCCAGCTTCTCCCAGGTGATTGTGGCTCTAATCACTCACTCATATTTCACCTCTATCACCCCTCATCTTTAACTGTACCACTCACTAACATATGACTTAATTCTATAAATTTTACAAAAAAACCAAATGTCTTGTTCATGAGTTTTCCTTATCTCCCCTCCCTCAGGCTGGATGGATTATATGGAGTGACGCACAGGCCGATTGTTGCAATAGCTACCTTCTGATTTATTCCCTGCTATTCTCAATACTTTATTATTCTTCCGTTATGATATTTGCACCTTCCGTCTTTAATGTTATGGGAAAACTGTAAAAATGAATAGCTGATTGTACAATAAATGAGCAAGGATAGCTTACATCTTGGTTGTGGTGTGATGTGTTTAAACAATCTTACTTAGAATCTCTGTGAGCTACTTGGTACTTATTTGTTGGAGAAAAAGCGAATGCTCAGATTCTATTCCCAAGCGAAGAGTAATAAGTAAAGGTGTGAGTAAAGAAGAGGCTAGCTCGTATGCTTACCTATTCCCAAGCGAAGAATCTTTAAAGCTGGGGAATAGGTGGCAAGAGCAGTACGGTATATATACTACTCGAAGATAAATAAGAGGATATAATCTCCTGGGTGAGGAGAAGTGAGGGGGTAAGAAAGAACGTATCAAAGTGGGAGTCCTGAGCGAAGAGTGTAGCGCACAGACCAGGGGACGCGTAAGCTAGGTCGGCATGTATGCGTAAGCCCGTGTCATGCGCAGTCAATGTGGGAGGGGACGGAGTCATATGAAGTCATAATCGATCTTCTGACTCGACACATGTTCATCTAGAACAAGATCGAACCATCGGATGCAGTAAAGAACAAAGGGTATGCCATAAAGAGGGGACGGAGATGAGGAAAGTAAGATGGGAGATCGTAGATGAGGGTATAGGGTACGGGTGAACGGGTGTATGTAGGTGGTGATGATGAGTAAGAGAGAAAAATGGAGTAATGCGTATTATGTATCGAAGATATAACGAAAAGGGTGTATCGGAAAAAGGAAAAGCGAAATGAAAATGAAATAATAGAGATGCTTGGTGGGCGTCAATGTGGGTGTGAACGCTGGGTGAGCGCTTGTTGATGGGATGTAGATGCTTGGTGGGCGTCAAAGTATTGGGCGTTTATGTCGAGGGCTCTTACGAGCCCTGACATTATTAAACTGGTCAATACCATGTAGGCATCAGTAGCAACTCAAATTTAAAATGGATGACATGGGGAAGCTGTTAAATCACATGACCACAATGCGACAAAAGTGTTTCTTGTCTAAAATTCTAGGTGAATTCATTTCAGAAACCGAGAACCAACATGCCATTTTAAAATAAAATACAAACAGCATCTCAGTTTTTATTCTTTGAATAATGCGGCTTTAAGATTTTTGATCATTCTAAAAGACTTACTGAGGGTGTTTGGAGGGGGTCTGGATAAGGCCGGCACAGTTTGAACCCTGCAAAATTGTGGTTTGTAAACTGCAGATTGTGCAATGGTCGCACAATAGCTATTGTCATGTGGACCTAACTGTTTCCCCATGTTGTCTGTCTACCTTATGTGCTTTTGGACTTCACCAGTCTCTCAGACAATTCTATGAAATTCCTAGTTAACCAGCAAATCGCGATCGGAGTGCTGTGTTTAGAATAAGGTTCACGCTCAGCCTTCTGGGTCATGTGTGGCCCCTTTGCACCTGCACTGTTATCCGTCTATCAGCAATGTTAACCTTTGGGATCATGTCACATCCGAGATGGGACAAGAGGTGCATTGACAAGCATGTATGCTACACTTACATTTGTAGGTTTATGCTATGGCAACAATTTCAATCATGACGGGCGCACCAGAGCACCTCTGACTTGGTAAGTCCATATATTGCTATTATGGCATTCATTGCTGCTAATGGTCTTACTTCTTGCTTCCTTGTTCACTTTAGTCCTAAGATATATAGCACAAGATATTTTTGCGTGCATAAGGAAATAGATCCACAATCTCAGGCTGAGCGCACAAGTAGATACCTTTTGCATCAGACCCCATTCCACAACATTGCACCTCTCCTTTCCCATTTTTCTTTCTTTCTCCCTTGCCTTTGCAAAGTTTGTCATTAATGGCTTCATCTCAATAAAGCATCTGGATAGTAAGTTCATCATTGGTTTATCATGCCCATTGCTATCACACTTCTCAGTCTCGTGATCCAGTTATTGAACAACCATAAGTACTTATACACACAAAATTCTTGAATCACGAGATTCTCTGGTTAATTTTTCACTTGTATCCGGTAAATCAAGTTGAATTTTATCACCACGTTGCTGGTAGCAGGTTCTGGTACAGGTTTTAACACTCTAATCAACTACCATTGCTTGTTTTGGCCTAAGATATTATCTGTTTAGGGACTCTAAGTAGGAAATGCAGATGAGCTATCCTGTCGGATAATAACTAAAGCATATGACTCGCCAAGGCCAAATGCTGAAGTGCGTGTATCAATCTCCAATCTCACTAATTATGCTCATCTTGTTTCAAGAATAAAAGGTGAAAATAGCCAGGAGGTGCAATCAAGATTGATGGTACATGTGATCCAAGTAATGGGTGAGTAATATGCCCTCATCTCAATGATAAAAGTATGCCAGCAGCACAGAGCGCTCTTTGATGACTCTTTTCCATTCAATCGAAATTTCCAGGCACATGCAATTGATTAGTATTATTATACAGCGTATTCCGCCCTGTTGATCTGTTGTCATCTCTGCGCTGAGTGTGAGGGTCGAGCATTGACATGTGGCTGTGACCTGTAAGTAAAGCTTTATTCATTGATTAAACAATGACTGATAGACACTAAGTAAAACATACCATACATTGCATTTTCTATGCTCTACTACCATGCATATCCCATTCTGCATTGCGGCACCATGAAGCCATATTTATGGTGCTTGGAAAGGGATATTCTACTCATTGATAGCATACATTCACATGCCGGGCTATCCCACAGCAGCCGAACATCATGCAGATCTCACCAAATGAGAAATGTGTTCCTAGTATTGTAACAGCATGTCCTTCATTTTCCCAGGACATGGAGATGTATGCCGTTGATTGATCCCGATCTTTGGGGTCAAGTCTTTGGTGGTTCTCGGTTAATTATGCATCACGAATCTGGGGGAACTGAATGAATTGAGGCGCGGTTACTAGATAGCAGTGCAACTGGTCAGTGCGTATGCCCTTTTCCCAGTTATAACAAAGGCTCCGATTTTAATCTCCCATCAACCCTCTTACTCTCTCCTGGCATCTCCTTCCTTGCTGTCGTCGCTCTATTTGCTCTCTGAAATTGTCATACCGCCTATATGTGCCCCCCTTCATCATCTTTTGACCCAACAGCTATGGCACCAAGCATGCCCCATGCGCCACACCCCAGAACCATCCCACTTCCCTCTCTTAGCCCAATCTGTATTAACCCCAGCATTGAGGGTTCCAGAAGCACTCTGTCAATCTCTTTAAATTTAACCATTCCCCCACCATTCATCCCTGCTGCACTCAGATGTCACTCATTTCCTGTACATCCCGGTGAGCCAGCGATAGAGCTTTTTTTGCCCTGTATTACTGTCGTCATTGCAGAAACAAGTTTCCCAGATACATGGTCTGAGATTACTATATGGGCCAAACACCAGCCCTATGTCACTGTAGGAGATGTCCTTGAGAGCATTTTCTGCTCACTTCATCAATGCACTTCCGAAGACGGCTATGTACAACTCCCTTCAGCACAGTTCAGACAAATTATTGTGGAATGTTATACGCAAAGGTACAAGGCTTTTGGTGACTGCGCTGTGTTCGATGCAGAGAAGGCAGCAAGGATAAAGAGAGTAGATTGGTTGTTGGCTATCGGACGGACGACATTCTCTGGTTTATCCCAGATCCCCAGCCAGGAACCCGACGCCTAAAAGGTTATATTATCTTGAAGTTGGTATGAGCCTTTTCATCAAGTATACGCTCAATGCCATATTTATATTCATAAAAACCGTTTTAATATACATTCCTATCAATGCCTCAGTGCGATTCTGAGTTTTGACGGCTTTGTACAGATATAGTGCTGCACACTAAACTCTTAACGACCCATTTACTTGCAAAAAAAAATCGCATATTGGGGTATGGTTCAAGGAAATCTAGTTTTTTCATTTACCTTTTGTTTCCATTACATTCTTTTTTGATTCCGCATACTTAGATCCCTTTCAAATTTCTCAGGTCCAGGAGCTCTTGCTGTATTAGGTTGCGGGCTCTTCCCAGATTACGCTTACACATTTATTGCTGTTCCCTAGCTGCCATCGTAACCTATTTTGTTTTATGCTTTTCATCTATTCGCTTTATTTTTTTCTCTGTTCACGTGCTTCTCTGTGACTCGTCAATAAGACCCGTTATGCACCGATCATATCTTCACTTTTTCAGCTGTATATCATCATTGTTGCTACCACTCGTGGCTCCCTGCAATTTTATCATTTCTCATCAACTACCTGCTCAGTTCGGCTTTTGTATACTTGAGTCTGGGGTTTTATACGGCCCCCTCCGAAACCTCAAGTCTTGCTAAGTCACTGGTCTTTACTCACGTATGAATACAAATGCTGTAACGAGCACCGGATCTCGGTTTTAGGGCGAATCTACTGCCATCACTTCAAATCTTACTCGGCGCAGAACTCCATTGGATTAAATTCGAATAGGCGAATCGATTTATTGCTCCATTTATTGTATTTATTGTCATACCTCCCTTCGCGCTCCCACCTTCACCCTCTGCTTCTGCGAGGCATAACTTTCTTACTGCTGATGCATATGTGTAAGCTTGTTCAGACAGGCATTGCGCCCATGGAGACAGGACCCGGGAACTGTGCTATAGCTGAAGGGAGAGAAATACAAGTGCTAAATTATTATAAACTGAGCAAACAGGGTCACTGGTCATCACAAATACATCATCGTGACCGGCTGGGGCATTGCGACCCAACACCTCACGAGCTGTAATCTATATAACCACATAAGTACCCCTTTTGTGATGTGGCGTAACTTCTGTTCAGCCGCCTTAGCCTCTTCCAATTTTTTTGCACACAACCCACTACCAAAACCAGGGTAATCCAAGTCATGTGGCGCAGCATAAGTGAACTTCGAAACGGTGACTTTGCACTTCCATCTTAGAAGGATGACAGCGCAGTACGACCAGGCTTAGGTGTTTGCCACCAAGGTATATATATGCGCTTTGTTTATCAGTGAGTCAAGGTTTTTTGTTTCCCTTCTTCACCCAGTACTTTTTGTCTTCCGCCACTAACTCGCCAAGAGAACTCAACTCTTTCATGTATCTCATCCCCAGCAATGCCCCGTTGTCTCATCGCTACGCCTCCTTCATTGGTAGTATATAGGGAGTCCCGGTGAAGTGGGGTAGCCCAGTGCGACTGGTCTCGTCTGCAATAAGTGGCGGAGCTGCTTAATATATGCGCTTGAATGCTTCAAAGGGAGGCAAAAAAAAATAGCCAAGTCTATTAAAAGAGGTAATTCTAAAATTTCCTGATACCCGAATCGTAATTCGATGCTTCTTCCACTGATACCGTAACTCTCCCACTGCGCCACCATCCCTTTCCTCCTCAATTTCGAGAATCAAATAGGATACGTTAGTCGCTAGCACGTATAAAATGAGTTTTGTGGGTTTGCACTTTTGGTCAAAGGTGTGGTTAGGGGAGTTGTCGCAGAAAGGGTCGATGGAGGAGCAGTGCGTGTCAGGTAAGTAAATATAACGCCGAAATCGGACATGATGGACTAAAAAAATAGCCAACGATGAATATCTGCAGACCTGATTCATAGACGGCGAGACGTAATGGCACACGCATCTCATTTATGTGCTACAACGAGTGGCGCAGCATAGAAGATATAGTCTGACTCGGTCACCACTGCTCGTCCTTTTCTTTCAACCTCACTTCCTTTCTCTCTCGCTTCCCTTCTTTGAATGCATTTCACACCTTCAATTCCCAATCCATTTCCGCTAGAACTCAATGCCAGTGAACCGAATCGACACCCTTTGAGTACTCTCAGATAATCATCAGGTTAGTCAACCTATTTCACGCCCACAGATTTTATGGTAATTATAGCGACTAGAGCGCTGATAGCTGGTTCTAGCACGCCCATTTCGCCGCCTTCGCCCGAGATACTCCATATGAATATTACGCCTTATCTGATCAAGATCTACACGAATTGATTCATTAACTTTGTCTGAGTCATAACTGTGGGGGTGGGATAGTATAAAAACCAAATCCCCTACAGTTCCTTCGACACTGGCTCCTTCCTTCCGATTATTATATAAGGTGCCTTTTTCCCCTTTATACTTTGCTCCATATCGGCCGTGTCGACTCTTTTGTTCCCCTTTCTTCTGTACGGTCATTTTGTCGACCGCGCATTTTACTCTCGAGCTTAGTGAGGGGAGAGACAGGTGAACGAGCGGGAAGTTGATGCTGCAGGGAGAGTGGAGGTGATAAGGTGGACGAATGTCGTGAGGTCTGGGTCTTGGGTGTTTGAGATATCAAGGCCATTTCAGGTGTTGGCGCCACATTATTAAATGGAGGTAGGATTTGGACTGGATTAGGGGGATGCGAGTGGGATGAGCCCTGAGGAGGTACGTACCACAAGTTAGTTACACGCGCCAAATGCACTTCCTCTTGGAAGCACGTCAAGACGCTAAGTATGTGCTTTGATAAATCATCAATGGGCTGTCTGCTATCGTCTCCTATCATCAGCGGCATCATCAGAAAACACGCGCTTCACTGCCAGTAGACCTGCAGAATCCAGAATCAGGACCCCCGAATTACGATAGAGCCTCATGGAACCCACTCATGAGCCTCGTTTCGTGCCTCATTTCTTGTGCTGTCGGCATTCCGACTATGGCCATTACTTTGTACACTCCAAGTTGGAAAGGGTGATCTCCCGTAATCCGGGATCCTGATGGTACATCCTGAATCGCGGGTTGATTGCGGTATAAATTCCATTCCATCCACACATCGTCGTTCCCTATGAACCTTTCCCCACATCTCTGGATAGGAGATGGCTCCTGATGGTTGATACTAATAGGAGCCTCTCTTTGATGAGACGCAACTAGACACCTCCTACTCAGTATTTGAATACACCGACGCCGGGAACGCTCGGGGGACATAGCATTACCCTCTTCACTTGTAATCATCCTCTTCGACATATCCTTTTATCGATATCGCAATCCCGAATCCCTATTCGCTGACGCAATACGGTAAAGGCAGCGCGATGGAGTGAGAGGGGCGAGTTGTGCTGAGATAATGATAAGGAGAATAATCGAGGAAGAGTGATGCAATTCGGTTAGGTCGACACCAGGGTAAGTGACATCATAGCTCGCTTGCCGTTCATCACCTTCTCGTTTGAAAATTATGATGTCCAATTGTCGGTTGGCGCGCTATCGTCGCACCGAGCAATGGCGACATTGGTAAGCATAGACTAGTCACTGATGGACATGTGCCTGGAGATGCTGTCATTGCTGTTGTGAGCTGTAGTGAGGAAGTAGTGAGGAGGGATTTCGGCTGGTGGGGGTGAGGATTGGAGAAATAGATCATGCATTGAGGTACTGAGGCCTTGAGTGCTCTTGCGGTAAAAAGTGGTAAGCACCACACCATGTCGTTCTGTTGGGCTATAATTTCTGCATGGAGTGACACCCTTGCGAAGAGGCTTTAGATCGACTGTTGAGCTCGTCTTTCTCGAACTCCCGCGCAATGGAACTAGAATTTGGACTCCACCTTGGAGAACGCGTGGGTGATCGTATGAAAGTATCGGCCGGGCTGCACCTGGCCACGAGGCATGGGAATGGGCCTCCGATAACCATGGAGCCACCCAAATTGGCTGCCTCGTGGCCCACCGCCCTTATGGCGCCTCCGAGTCATTGCAATGGATTCCACGATAGCGGGAAGTCAATGCCTGTTGAAACGAGTGCCTACCGAGGAATGGACGGTAATATCTTTGCCGTGGGCCGCATCAAATGGTACGACAGAGGTGCTAGCACCTTCCATGGCCGAGGGGTGCCTTCGACATTATTTTGTAGGGCATTTGTCATTGGTACTGGCCAACCCTTGAAGGTTTCAAGGCATCGACTACTTCATCTTTTGACGGGTACCGCCTTTGCAATTGATACTCCCCGTATTGGTAAGCGCCAAAACCAACGACGCGATAACTCCTAATCAGTCTGATATCGGGAGACACGTGTCCCGGTGCACCCCTTATATTGTCATCGTCATGCTGTTGTGCACCGCTTCACCTCGGGGCAGACTTGCCATGTCGGGCATCTGTTCCTCCTGCATTCCTGAGAGAAATGCGAGCAGAGGCGATGCCCTCCCCGAACTTCTCTGACAAGTATCATTCACGAGGACACCAGGTAGCTTTTGCGGAACCGTCACAAGTTCCAGTCCATCATGAATCCTCCCCTTATCGTCATTGAACAGAGTTTCGGGCGCTTTATTTAGTATGTGATCGCTCTGGTCCCAGGAGCCAATCGTCAGAGAGGTCATCCTAATAACGCAACCTCGGCCGTAGTGTCATGCAAATATAAAATGCCCACCTCATGCCATATTGGAAGCACCTCCGTCTCCCCATTCCATACCGCAACATACCGTTAAAACCGGCGTCTAACGAGACATCGTCATCATCAGCCTTATTAATATTTTCAAATTCCAAGGAACGTATCACATCATCAACAGAGATACTACCGGCGGCAAGTCCACATATATAAAGCCACATATCCTCATGTCGTCCAGAAGCAACAGAATGTCAGCGATACCCAGAATCCCTAGCGCGTTGTCAACAAGCCGGAGCAGAGGTCGTGGGAGGAGCTTGAGCGCCGATAAACGTGT
Organism: Volvariella volvacea V23; assembly: GCA_000349905.1. Taxonomy (NCBI): domain Eukaryota; kingdom Fungi; phylum Basidiomycota; class Agaricomycetes; order Agaricales; family Pluteaceae; genus Volvariella; species Volvariella volvacea. The sequence continues at coordinate 1,231,855 of KB722739.1, read as the reverse complement.
CCGATTTTCCTTGGCAAACGTCTTTCATTCTCCTCCACATACGCCATCCATTACGACAGCAGCTCTGTCACCTACTTCTTCCTCCTCGTCCAATGCACCTCGGACACCATCACCCATGCTTCCTCTTTATCCTCCCCCTCACGTAGTTTCTCATTCCGCGCCATCTTCCTCGTTCGCGCCATACGGCAGCACTTACTCAAGGGCGGATCATGTAGCATCTGCATCCCCAGTATCGCCGATGTATCACGCAAAACGATCTTCGACAACATCTCTGTCATCCGTTATAGATCCAAAGCTACATCGAGGCCATCAAGTGTATGGGAGTTATAGCGATTATCAATCGCATTACTCTCCGTCTCCATCTGCATCGTCATCATCAATACACCCCGGACCATCTCCCTATGTCCTGCTCAATGACAGACATGATTATCGTGTCGATAAGGACGATTCCTCCAGGAGCAATCGCAATCGCGAGAGGCATCGACCTTCACGTTCCCCCTCTTACTCCCATTATACCGCACCTCCCCATCCACACTCATCCCCTTCACATCGCCGAGCGGAATCGAGCAGTTCACTCACATCATACCTCCAAATCCCAGATGCCACTCACACTACTCCTGTGCATGGTCCTCTCTTGACCGCAGGAACCGCCGGCTCTCATCATTCCCATACCAGCGCTCGTGCCCGTACCCCAAGTCCGAACATCCATCAATATCACCCAACTGCACCGATTTCCGCGTCACCTGTTACCTCAAAACCTGCATACGTACCTCCAGTCCCAGCGCGACTACACCCAATGCTAGAGTACGCCCAGAACCCCCTAATCGAATTCGATGTTACCCTACACCCATCTACAATAATAACACGGCACCAGGCGGTTTCGACTTATTCGTGGTCGGATCCCGCCACAAATCCACCAGTGTCGAGGATGGAAATAGTTTGCAACAAGTTGTCAGGATGGTCAATTGTTGTCGATGCGACTATCAAGCCTCAGCAGACTAACACCGGACGCGGGCGATCGCTTAGCAGATCTCGCGATGCGTCATCCTCTGTGCAAAAATCGCAGTATGTCACCGTCTGGGACTTGCTGATCTCCGTATACGAGGCCCTACGGTGCTCGCTAGCGCGCCAGAGCTACGAGGTTTTGGATGGGAAGACGAAGAAGAAGATTGTGGACGCTTACAAGAAGAGGTATCGGGCTATCAAGAACCCTCGAGCACACGACGATGAGAAGAAAGGCGGATTGAGGGTGGTGGATCTGCTCAAGGGGAGGAATACGTTTTTGGGATTCGTGAAAGAGGTTGAAGGGTACGGAAAGGGAAGGGATGATGTTTGGATGTTGAAGGTTACTTGAGGTTGAGGCGTGGCTCCCCGATCGAACCCGATGCTTTCGTTCAATCCTCTTCACCCGAGGCTACGTGGAAGGTGTGGACAATGGCCTCTTGTTACATTATTCGTTCTTCGTTCTCCCTCGTATCTCTGGTTCTATCAGAGTAGATACCCCGAACGCTTTATTCAGTATCCTATTTCGACTCCTGCCCGCCACCGATGTGCACGAACTTTGCTTTTTGATTGAAACAAGGTTTTCATCCCCCACGGCGCACCCCGACTTCGTGCTTACCCGCCTGCGCCATATACACGGTGATGTGCTTCCATGGCCCTCTCCATGAGAAGGCTCTTGCACTTTTTGGTCTCCTTGCACCATATGGCCCGCCTCGTGTAGTGTCCTTGACCCACACTCATACTATAGTTGGAAACTCTGCGCCGCACGGATTACTGCGACTTTGGGACTTGTCCGTCTTCTGGCTCGGGGAAAGTGGGCCAACCAGCTCCATACTCCTGTTTTCTCGTTGTTTGCAAACACGTTCACACTGCCAACTTTTTTTGTTGGCCTTTACGTCGGCGGCTTTAGGTTGGCATCTCCTCAACAGCTTATCCCCTTGTGTCTTTCTTTCACTTGACATGGGTGAGAATCCTCTTGTCATTTCTTATCCAGCTCCTTGGATTTCGGCGCTCGTAACCCCATCAACCAATGGCGTGTCGTCGTGTTGAACTTTAATGTGTCTCATGCATTTTCTTGTAATTTGCGCCCACAATGCCTTCACCTCCTATTCCCATCATTCCAACCACTCTCTGACACCTCTTTCGTCGCCTTGCTCCCGCTGTACTTTCACATCTTGTTGCTTAGATGTCACTGTGCTATTACTGACATAACCTTCATTACGAGTCATGACTTTTACTGCTATTGCTTGTCCTTGATACAGTATCATTGATTGCTGTACAGTACCTCATACAATTAAACTCTTGCTCTCCCCGACCAATCCATCATTTCCCTCACTGCGGAGAAGAAGTACAACCACCCAGTACAGGACACGCACTAGTGCAACATGTCACCCCTACTGGAGTGTCTTTGCAAGAAGTTGAAGAACCTTCCTCTGAAGGTGCACTTTGGTGCATGCTAAGTCAAGGGAGGAGGCTGAGGACGTACTTCAGTTGGGAGAAAATGATTTGCCGATCAAGTAAGGTCTCACGAGAGCCCAATTTGGTTTTGAATGGGTGACTTGACTACATAGAGACCCGGTCCTAGCCGAGCAAGCACCAAACCCTTCTAGGCCGGAAATGCTGCAAAGATGGCACACGAACGACGTACAGAGACGTAAGACCATAACCTTGCTTGCGGAAAGTCAAATTAAAACTTGCATAGTAATCACTGATGCCTCGTGGTTCATGATGGTGTCTTGAAGATTGATTGCAGAGGCTATCTGAGATATGACAAGAATACCCACGGATAATTGACACGAAGACTTTTTTGACAGAACCGTGTTGGCGTTGTTTGCGACATAGCCTCCCATAGCCTTTGACCTCCCTTCTTCTATGGAAGAATCTATGTGCCTAATTGTAAACATGAAACGTTCGCGGATTAGAGACATTACAGTCATAATAAGGATAAACTGCGGGGAAAGAGAGCTTAAATCAAGAGAAAGCGAGCGAAGGACATGAAAGCACTCGGCGAGAAAGCCGGGATCTGGTCGATCCCTCTTGGCAGGAAAACGCCGTTATGACGCTAAACTTCTTAGAGCCAGCTCTCTTTACAGCTGATAGAGCGGAACGAAGAAAACAAGATTCATCACACACCTGATTGAGCAAACGTGTTTTATCCTCCACTCCACCTCAACTTGTCCTCGCAGACCAGCGGATCGGTAGAGAAAGATAATTGCGTTCCATTTCAAAGAGGGTTGTCAAGCTGCCGATATGGAGAATACAGCTTTGGTATTAGGCAGAGCGAGCCGCGTGTTGCCTTGGTTCGGTCGAGCAAGAGGCTGCGAGTATGATTAGGACTGTCGAGTCATGAACACGATCCCCTGTGCTGGATTTCTGGATACTGGTGACAAGGCGTAAAGTCTCGATATGCTTTCGGCCAATGGTGTTGCGAAGCTCGACAGGAGGTGCGACTCTGTAGAGTATGAGGCATTTAGGATGTAGAGATCAAGATGGAATGGACAAAAGGGCATAAAAAACGAGGCGATGTTGATAGACGGTGTTCAAAGGGTCACAACAGCTTTAAACAGCAGCACGGCAGTAGTCACGTTGTTGAGGGCTGCATTATGGCACTCGGACCAAATTCCTGCAGATCAAGCCTTGTTAGCTTGTTACAAAGAGAACTAGTTTGGCACTCGTGGACCTACGTGTCACAATAGCGCTCCTACATCTGTGTGGTACCTGTAGACCAGCAGGACCCCAAACGCTCATAGCTTGATTACCGACTTTAGTGACAAGCGCACCGGGATCCAACCAGATTCCAATCATTTGAAGTTCGGCGAAGGCACGGCCATAGTTCCAATCCATTCACCGATGCCTCCCCACCCGGCCAAAAACTAGGGCGCAACGGAGTCAAGGTGCCGCAAAAGACAATATCTGTTGTTGCTTGCAGATATGGAGACTCCTAAGAGTGTTTGACCAGTGTGTTATGCAGGATTGCAGATGCCTTCTGGGTACTGCGGTAGATGGGAACTCAGTACTGACTTGCATGTCAGGCACCCGCGCTCTTCCCATGTTTTTCGTCAAAACATTTGATTTCGGCGCCAATCTGGGGGATGCCGACAATGACGGATGTGCCTATGCCTAAGCGCCATGATACATCTGTCCTTGCACTGCTTCTACCACCACGCGTTGTCGCGCTCCTCGACCAGTACCTAGTGCAGTGCACTGAAGTCAACAGCATTCGAACGTCGAACATCGCTTAATCAGGAGTGCTTGAGGTATGCTCATTTCATGACCTCATTCGTACTCACGTTGACCCAGTATCCAAGGACCGAAGCACTGCTCTTTGTCAGGATAAATACGAGTCCCCCCTTCGACGATCTTGCATACCTTAATCCCCGACTCGCTGCGTTCACTCCATAAACAAGGCCGCCATGCCGCCGATCTTATCATCGCTTTTGATACCGAATGTGTTATCTGGTTCCTCGTCGCGACCGAAGAAACGAAAGGCACTGCTGATAGGCATTACATATGGGAGGGGAGAGGCGGGGAGTCTAAAAGGACCCCATAACGACGTTGAGAGCATGAGGCACATGCTCGTCGGTGAGTCTCGCCCTAAGCCATTTACGTACAAACGAATGGCTGATGTTTCCTTCGCCATCGCTCAACCGCAATGCTGTGTTTGCATTGTGCTTTCAAACTCCCCCTTTCCTTTCTCTAGACGTGTACAACTACGACCCGAACGATGTGGTGGTCATGAGAGATACGGGATACGAGGGGGACATACCTCCTACCCGTGCCAACATGGTCAGATAATCACGTTATCCGATCTCCGTGCAACGTCAAACAGGTCTCCCGTAGATGGAACAAATACAGCTTCTAGTCGAGGATGCCAAACCGGGCGATCAATTCGTGTTTCATTGTCTGTACCATCCCTCTGTAAATTTTGTGGTTCTATCTGATCAGGTATAGACGCCGGGCACGGAACACAAATCGAGAATAAAGACGGAACGGAAGAGGACGGGCTCGACGAGGGTACGGACTCTTAGTTCTGGTGAACCAAGCTGACGAGTCTTGCTGTATGTTTAGCTCTCCTTCCCGTGGACGCGCCTGACGACCCAGAGTATATTTTCAAACCACGAGATGTTGTCATGGACGATGTAAGTTCTTCCCCTTCTGAAGTTTGAAGCGCGAAGGTGTTAATATAAGTACTAGTGGCTCCGAGACATATTGGTTGATTGTTTACCTCCCGGAGCGACATTAGTGGTTCGTCTTGTGATATTGAGGTATGCTACGATGCCTAACAGTGAACACTAGGCTATTATAGATGCATGCCACTCCGGATCAATGCTTGGTAAGATGCAGCGCGCCTATTCTGCTGTATATTGTGCTGATCTATTTGAAGATTTGGAGCATATGAAATGCAACCGAGTATATGTTCCATGGGTATCGAAGGGTTTCCGTGCAACCAAGACAAAATGGCACGATGTTGGTAAGCAAGTAGCCCAACCACAAAACTTGAATTACTCACGCACATTCCCAGTCCGACAAGATGCAGGTAGGATAGGACTTGTTATTCTGTACCTCAGATCCACCCATTCTGACTTCTCCGGTACTAGCCATTCTTGAGCCAGCCCCCCTCTCAAGGAGCATATCGCAAATACTAGAAAATGGTCGCCAACAGGAAGAGCCCGAAGTATATTTTGGTCGAATGTGTCTTTCGCCTACTGTCGTATCTATGTTCCCCTGCGACGGTTGGTGTAGAGAGCAAGAGCTAGAAAGTCCTCTTCTCGCGAATGTGGTACGAAAATCACACGAATATACCCAAAAACTGTCCTTAATTACTTCACAAGGTTTGCCTTTCGTCCGCTGACGACTCCCAAGACTCATGGGAGAATAGAGAAGGCAAATCAATGACTCAGGTTCGTATGTTACGCCTATGCTTTTATATACTACCGACTCATTTCCATTTTAATAAGGCATTAGTGGACCTCCTATGTATGTCGTTTGATTGTGACGCTCTTCTAACCTCACGCCCTGGCTAGATCAAAACCCAGCACCAACCTACAGAGAGGTTCTTACATCGGTCAGGTAACTAATGCCCCTGACATAGACATTCAACTACTGACTGGATTTTATTTTGACTTGTAGCCATTACATGCACAGGTTAAATTCAGAGCGGCATGAAGCAGCGGTTGAATATCGCAAACTATACAAGAAGTGGGTCTCCAAGATGAAGAGGAGACACGGGAGATCGTGGACGGCTCCCAGTTCTTCAGGAACTCCAGACATGGATAACTTCCAAGATCCACAATTTTCAAGTCACATGCCTTTGGTTCGTTGAAATTTTAATGAGGGAACTGCTACTTATGCTGTTGCTTTAGAATATGCAAGACCGCTGGCCAATTCACATGTCTGAAGGCGTGATTCAGGGACGCTTGTGATGCTTCTTACTCGGTTCCTGATGATCAGTCGTGTCTCTTTTCTTTTTTTGTTTTGTTTTTGGCTCCACACTATCAACCACCCCGTGTACTACTGCATCCTTCACCAATCTTATGCTACCATGCACCATGAAATCACATAAACTTTGTTGATTTGGAAAAATGTTTGGTGTATCACGACATATGATACAGCAAATCCCAGCGAAAGGAATGGCTGTACAAGCATTTACACTTAACGCGTGCTAGGCTCGCGATGTCATGTCATGACCAACATACGAGCATCGGTAAGTACATTGCTCGCATAGGTCTAAGTGATCATTGGATCAGCGACACCCACAGAGAACAAAGGGGATTTCTGTTCTGGAAACTGTCATCAAGAAGACGACAACCCATATCAGCAAATATAACAAAATAGTGTGCCCTCAACATTATGCTGTGTCCCTGCCAGATGCAACGTATCCTCTGTCTACCCATCTGCCCATTCCTCCTCCGTTTGAGTGCTGCCCCTCCATCCAAAATCACATCATTAAGCCAGCCACTTCGTTAATCGCAACCAACAACGCCGATCCATGACCCTGAGAGGAGCGGCCGGCATCTCCTCGTGGTTTCGGCGCTTGTACCATGGAATCTCAACAACACTTTTCGGAAACTACAGCCACACACCCCCCTTTGCAAAGGTAAGCAAACAGAAAGGTATCCGGTCACTACGAAGGATCTGACACCCTTGCGTGACACCAAAGCTGAGATCTGTGGACTCGGATACACGTCCCGGGTCCTAACGGTCCCACCTGTTCGTGATACGCTTCCGCCAAATTCGTCGGTCCCGCTCCTCATTTAACGGGTCCGGCCTGGCTCAGCCTCGTGTTCGTCATCTTGCGAGTGGAATTGAAGTTTCTCTCTGGTGTATCCCGATCGAGAGTATGCTTAAGCCTGTGACAATTATTTTCAGTTATCCTCTGGTGAGCTATCTTGTGCGTTTTTGCCACCCAAACTTGACGTGTTCTTCCGTCCATCTTACACGGCTGCATAGCTGCGCGGCGGCCCCTTTTCGTTATTCTCTTGTGCTAACGGACGAAACTCTGGATCGCAGATTGGGATGTCCTTACCAATGGAAAGGCAATGATATCCTTGAAGACGCTAGCCCTTTCCGTTTAGAGGATTAGATATTACTTGGAAATGAGTGACTGGTGAGAGTAACGCGCATCTCCCACCGTCTATAAAACCCACTCTTGCTCTAGGCCAACCCAACACCATCGACTCCCAGCATCCACATTCACAATGTCTTTCAACGTCGCATCTATCATCCTCCCGTCCACCCCTACCATTGGACGAACTCTTTCGAGCTTCAATTCCATTTGGGTAGTATTCGTCCCTTCATCCAACCCAACTGGAAACGCGTTCCAGAGAGTAGGTACTCCGTCAGGCCGTGGCCCATCGGTGTTGACGCGCTCTCACAGGGATATGCTCTTACCCGTGCTTATGAAACGAGCAATCGTCCGCACAACAGAAGCGTAGGTACCCAGTCTTCTCTACTTATTGCTGCCTCTGACGTGACCCGTCCTCATCGCCACCTTCATTATACTGACTGCGCCACAATGCCTTCTGAACGTCGATGCCTTAAGTCTTCCTGGTATCGAGAGATTACGGTGCGTATCGTCTTCCATTATCCGCTATGCACCAACATCTGACGGAATAACTCTTCTGTATCCAGCGATTGGTGAACACTTCCTGCTCTTTCGCCTTCTCCAAATATCGTTGCTCACACTCACCATAGCCTCCTCCCGTCATCCCAAGGGCCATCCCACTCCCTGACGACTCACCATCCACCGTACCTCATCACCCTCCTCAGAACCGCCGCAGATTTTGCTTGGGCTGGAGGGTGAGCGATGGTCCTGCAGGCAACGACGTGTACCACCTCGCAGCACTAAGCCTCGAGCCGTTCACGACGCTACAAGTGTTTACGCCCAGCCATCACATAGGAACCATCCATATATTTCAGCAGTGCGATGCAGCACAGGTCTTTCGCGCGCTGAGGGAGTGGTGCAGGTCCCAGATCTCGATCCAAGACTATGCCCAATTACGCCCAGACCTCCAGAGGGTCGTTCGTGGCAACGTCATAGGAAACACCATGCATTCCTATACTCGCGCCCTCCTGTTCGATAGCTTTATCGCAGGATTCAGCATCCCACCTATGCACGACGTCCAGCCTATGGGAATACACCTATTCGCGCCATATACTACTGTATATCAGTTTTACCCCAACCCCAGTGCCGAATATGATTGGCACATCCAACTCGCGTACGTTGCTTGTCTGGCCATCGGGCTACAGTTGCTAATGATCTCCGTCCTACACGCACAGTTAATGGACTTCCACACTCCTGGTACTAGTGTCATGTAAAATATTTTGCCATGTATCGGCCTAACTTAGAGTACCCGGAGAAATAATGCATGTATTCATCGTCGGAGAAAAGCTCCCCCATTATCCCCATCTGCGCAGCATGTGAGAGTGCCAGTGACCTGTGACGAAAGGCACATTTTAGCATTTGCAACACGAGAATGGGTGAACGAGGGAACACAACAGAATTTGGCTAGTGCAAATCACAGATCTGGGCTGTGTTCGGGGGTATAGAACACTTCAGGAAGGGACCCACAAAACCACTGCCCTGGGCCTCACATTAGTAGAGCTATCAGAAGAAACGCCCTTTCCCTCCCCATTCTTTCCCTCCCTCTGTTGCGAGATGCGGCGCAACGTCATCTTTCACCCACTTACAATGATTTATTGTAGACGCAAGAGGCAGAATACATAGACGTGGTAATGTTATACATTGTGCTCGTTCAAGTCGTTGACCCTGTCGCCCACCGGCTAGTGGAATTGGAAATTAAGCAAGAGTTAATTGTCTGGCAAATTACGCAAGTACAAGTAATAAGAGCACATCTGTAGACTTTGCAAGATATCAGAGTATATCTAGCCTATTGGCTCTTGTGCTTCTGTGGTTTTGTGAACACTGATCGCATCATTAATGCTGCCGCCCATTGCCTGAATCCCTCAACATGAACAAAAACTTGGGCGCAAGTCTCAAGATAATGCTAATCGCAACTAAAGATGTCTGGGTTCTGGTCATCTGAGCAGAACAGGTGTGTTGATCTGGCATTTGAGCTCAAGATTGAGATTGGACGAGCCCATGCGTGGACTCGTCCCTCTCAATCGGTTTTCGTGATGTTTGTGGAGCACTCCACAAGCATCTGCCTTGACTTGAGGTCGTAGAGGACCTGAACTATGGGTAGGTATCGTCTGAGCACAGACTCTTCTCGACAACGGTCCTCATCGCCCTTTAGTTAATTTTTGGTTCATTTGTCCAATTCGTGCATTGTGCTGCTGATCTCATTCTCTCCCTTGGGCGCTTTCTCATGTCCGTCAACGCCGTGAACATTAAGCCCATAAGATCTCCAAGATCAAGGCATCCATCATGATCACCAGCAGCAAGCCTGATTTGAGTGCACGCCGGTATAGTTCCGAGTTGCGCCCGTGATTATGTCAAGCGATATGGGGTTCCTCGCCCTGAAGAGTATATCTCTGTCGTCAATCTTAGGCGATCCTCGCTCTCCAAGAGGCTGTGCAGAAGGGATCAAGAAGATGTGTATGCGCAGTAAGCTTATCTGTTCATCTCGTCATAATTGTGACTGAATTCAGCACATTTGAGAAGGCTAACCTGGCCTTCCCTAATCGCTTATCCCCTAGATCCCTATAGACCCCACAGCCCGCACACATGGATTTCGACGCGAAGGCCAAAGAGGATACCATAGAACAACGACCAACGGTTCTGAGTGTCTATTATAACGAAACTCCGCGAGGATCAACCCAACATCATCGCTATCAAGTATATTGACGTCGTGATCGACGTCGTGTCGGCAGCATTCTCAGATTCGCAGGAGATACGAGGAAGATCTCGAGAATTTGACCTGTCGAGATGCCCGCTTGGATTTGAAGTGGTGCCCTTCCACGTTGCGGCGCAAACGCGGTTACGGTCCAATCTATGAATGCCTGCGGTGTCCAGGGTCCGGGTATGTGTAAATTCCCAAGAAATTCACGCCTAATGAAAGTTGCCTTACAGGATCACCGGACCTTAGAGAAATCAGCCGCTGGCGCATGCTGCGGGAGTCTATCGCAAAGTCAATCTATTGCAGGCGAAAAAGCATGAAATCCCTTTTAAATGCTGTTAAATCGCAATCGTGAAGTAATCGGACGATATAAGCAACACATAAAATACAAGCATCATTAGGTGTAAGTAATCACATCATCGTGGCAATATTTTCATTGAATTAACACCAGGAAGGAAAATATCGCCTCGAAGGGATGTGGGGGGAAGGGGGGGAGTATATTGGCACCAAAGTGGCCCCCAAATCTCTATCGCTGGTGAAACCGGCAGCGAACATAGGTAACTCACGTCCACCCAGCCGTATTTCAAATGGTCGCAGCTTCTTAGGACCATAGCAAGGCTCTGAGCACCAGATAGACTCTTCCAGGCTATTGGGGAAGTATTGCTTCTTGACTGCATGTCCTTGGGCTGATGGCTCGCCTCTAGATTTACCTGACGTGAATAACCAGGACAGTATGGGCATAAGATGAGGCGCGGATGCGTCAAGTCTCTACGCACTATGCGCGATCAATATCGAAAATTGCCTGACGATGAAGTTTGAGTGAATAGTTTGTATTCCATTTCAGATGAGTGGGGGATCGTTTGAGGGCACTGATTCTTCAACATATAGTGCCATTGTGTAGGAGTACAGAGACAGGAATCTCGGTGCATCACGAACCTGGATTGTCGTTGGAATAGAACCCGATATTAAGGAGAAAATGTGGAATACCTTTGTGGTCGTTTAATCCCACAGATTGTGTCTAGCTATTCCAATCCTTAGATCATGCTCATACGTAGTCATGGAATAGAAGCATTTTGTGAACTTCAATATATTGGATTTGAGGATAAGCACGATGGTCACTGGAATACGAGCAACAAGAGTCTTTGGCCTTCAAACGAATTGATTGCATCTTCAGCAACGAAAATGCAATCGATGCGATGACTGCACCGAAGATTTGAGCCCGAGTCACAATCTAGTCCAGGAGGTTGAGCTATCGCATTAGGTTTCCACGGTGGTCTTATTTCTGGCGCCAGGGGACATAAACTCAAGTGCTGGATTTGAAGATCTATGAGTGCGGGATGAGAGCAAATGAAAGGGGTGCACGTACTTTGTTTGCTATGGACGGCGATCGCGCGCTTTGTTTACTTTCGCCCCTCCAGATCAACAGCGTTGGACATCACATACGTTGCACATTGCTGTCGTGGTGTGCTCGAGGTAAGCGGCTCTGGGGAGTTGGGTAACAATATACTGACGAAATCCCCTACAGTACCCGCCTGTGCAGACATAGTATTACTGCTCCCACGTCATCACAGTGTTTGATACCTTCGGGGGCACTCTAATGATACTCAACACATTGCTGAGGGATCCCCCGTCAATAATTTGGTGAGTACAGTGCATTGCTCGATGTGGATCTTGGAATAGAACAATGTTGTAGATATCACCCACATAGAACAAAGGGAAACACTTCTCTGGAATGTCATCAGAAGTTGTGGACCCATAATGGCAAATACAAGAAAATACCATGCCCTCGACGGTTGCTGTATCCTTTCTTCCTCCCCTCTCGCCATCATGTCTCTTTTCCTCCCATCCAGACGTTTTTTCGTCCACTAGATGTGTCGCCCACTCGCGCCTCCGTCCATTCCGCCTGCGGCCACTCGGACCGGGCTACGGCCGGCGTCTCCCCGTCTCGAAATCCAAGCGCCCACTCGTTGAATCCCAGCTGTGCATGCAGGAGCCCCAGCCACACCCCCTGTCATATGTAAGCAAATCAAAGCTACCCACTCTACCTGTGCAATCCTCACGTGAGGTGTAATCCCAAGTCCACGACCACAAGTCCTGGTCCTGTTGGTCCCACTAGCCTCTGGCGTACTGTTCCCTGAAGCATCATATTTTTTGCGGCCCAGTCGATCGGTTCAGGCGCTTTAAGAGCTCATTACTCTTGAGCCAAGTCGTTTCGGGCAGTGCTCTCTTTTGTGAGCGTACGCTTCCAGTTCACGACTTTAATGGCGTGTCACAATTTCCTGTGGGTTTCCACTGTCGGGTTATTACCTTCGTCGACGTTCTCGCTCTCTTGACGTGCATTGGTGGGCTATCATCGTCACTGGCGCGTTTCTCTGACTCATACATAATTTCATCTAGCCCATCGACGACAACTATCCTCCTGGGAGGGGACGGACGCACCCAAAGAGCATCTCTCTTGTAAATGTGGGGTTAAGTTAAATTATTTAGATGAGTGACGCGGTGAGAGTGACCTGCTAATCCCAAGGCCTATAAAAACCCATAATCTCTTCCTCCTCGACCATCTCCAGTCTTACCTTCGTACTCTCATCTACCATGGCTCTTGTCAACCTTCCTGAATTCCCCAATGCCACCAAAGCCCTCTCCAGCTTCAAAGGAGACATCGCGAAATTCATTCCATCCAACAATCCTCATGAATTGGCGTTAACGCATGTAAGTTCCCTCACCCGACGATCCCACTTCGTCACCGTACTTACGCCACACTACAGAACGCAATGGCAGCTCAATATGCTGCTCGAAACAAGGCTGTCTATGCCCATGGTGTAAGTACCTTGCCTCACGATTCTCCACTTAGTGCTAATCTCGTACCTCTGCCGTCATCGACCTCAATTTCTTGCGCCACCATTGGCGATCACCCATACTCTATCCACCTACTTCTCCATCGCCCAACCTTTCCCTGCCTGCTTCAGTGGAGCATCTTGGAAGGCCCACCTCCAAATGTTCCCGCAGTGCTCGCGACAAGGTTCGCGCCAGGCACCGAGATCGAGGTGTTCTGCCTAGCTCATCACCTGGGCACCATCGTCGTCAAAGCCGCCTGCACGGCGACTCAGCTTGCCACTCAGCTCAAGGAGTGGTGCAAAGCGCCCTTGGTCGTCGCCGACTACTCTGTTCTCCACAGCGAGCTTCAGGCCAGGGTGCGACGCAGCTTTGTCGACTATAAGGGCCTGTCGGTGACGACTGGCCTCTTATTCGACAGTTACTTGGCGGGCACCGCGCCCGTCGGTAATTCGTATGAGCATCCGCGTGGTAGAGACCTCTTCATGGGTCATACCACCGTCGCTGCGTTCTTTGCAGTTGGAGGTGATTTGGCAAAGTGCCATATTCACCTCATGTAAGTCGCTTACGTCGTTGGCGACGATGCGATCGTTAATGATCGCCATTATAGGTGCTGTGCATTACATGCACAGTGCTTAATGTATGGAACGTTATGTTGGTAGATGTATTAATATTTGTGTCGTATTCGTCGTGTTTGTCGTGTTGCATGTCGTGCATGTGTGTTGTTCGTTGTGTTGTATAGACGTACGGAGAAGGTGCTGAATAGATGTTAATGCATTTGTCTGTCGGAAATCTGTCTGCCCTCATCGCCATGCCCGAGCTACACCGAACGCTCCCAAAGCAAAATAACACGCCCTGAGCCACTAGAACTTATGGGGCGAGAGCGAACATAAGCTGAGGGGGTTGTAGACGGGGTGGCAGTGTGCTGGGGTCCTGTCCCCCCTCCCCAAGGCTGGACCCCGAAAACCAAATGCTTGGTGCCTCACATTAGCAGAGCTACCTCATACCCAGCCTCATTCTTCCCCTCCCACTCGTGGATTGTGGCGCAACTCTGTCGTTCTAATCATCGTTGAACTTAGTCTGAATGCAAGACTAATGGACCCATAATTGTGGTGATATTGAGACTTTGTTTTTGTTGTTGACGTCGTCGCCTACAGTGATCAACGTCGGTCAAGGTTGTGTGGACGCGTTATATGGCGAGGATATAAGTGTTAGTGGCGGGCGCGCGTCTTAATATCATGGAGGCCTCGATGGCCAGCCGTGCTCGTGTGTTCTTGCTTGTTTATAGCATTGTGGATGCTGATCCCAATGCCCTCTTCGCTGGCGCTTAAGTTCGTTGGCTTCAATCATCTAAGCAGGCACACACCTATACTAGGGCGCCCTTACCAGGATGATACAACTACACCTCAAGAATCTGCCCTATAGTCCTTGGAATGGGATATGCGTAGTTCTTTGGTGCCTTCGTCGACCGTTGGGCATGGTAGCGCCAGTCTGATCGTGGCCTCCTGCCACTATGCATCATGCGTCCATCTCCGTGTCTCTCTTGTAATCCTCCTGTATCCCAACAAGCCATCAAGCATCGAGCATCGTTGATTATACCGATGGTTGTCACGATGTATTGGACTGCCCTTCTGCCCGCTCCCCAGCTCATTCCATCTTCCCACTGATGATAGGTCCACTTCACCAAACTCCATCAATTCGAGCAGTCTGCGGTGATCAATAGCAGCAAGCCTGATTCACATTCAAATCGCCACCACTATCGCCAATTTTATTATGGGCAATGAGCCTACCCCACCCTGAAGGACTATCTGTGTCGCTAATCTTAATTGATTTTCACGCTCAACGAAGAAGCTGTGTAAGAGGAACCTTGTGCGTTACTTCTTCGGGACCGGCGGTAAGGATTCATTTACTCTTGCTCGCCATAGTTATTGTCTAACGAGAGGCTCTCAGGTGGCTGTGCTACTACTCCAATGAGCATTTGCGGCCCTTTGCAGAGGTGGTCCCCAATGTCGGCAACACCCTAGTACCTCAAGCTTCCTGAGCTCATAATGTACTCCAGAACGGTGTATATTACTAGTGACGTCTTCATTCTCGTTAATCGCATTTGAATTAGCCACCATTAACACCATGATCGACGCTGACTCCGGATCGGGAGCCCACCCGCGCGTACGCCGCAAGACCCGGGAGAAGATCTCCAAATCTCGAGTGCCAAAGAGGACGCTATCATTTAACTTGAGATTGACTCTCGAATCTTGGACTGAAGCGGTGGCCTTCCACGTTGCGCCGCAGCAGTGTTTGGGGTCCATATTACCCGATCTGGCGAAAGTGCCTTTTGTATGAAATAGAAAATTGCCTTGTAAGGGAAAAATGCGTTTGCTATTGGCGGGGAAGGGTAACGGTTGTGATTGTATCATGGAGTCTATCTGTTGTGGACCAAGGCACCTAGGAGAATGAAATAGTCCTCGAGCCGTTATGTCCTTGTTATACAATTACGAGGAGACAAGGGGAGATCAGAGTGGATGTTACATGAAACAAACGACAAAGTTGTATGTACCCCTCAAAAGCCTGTTGATACGAACTTTAACAGAGCATCCTCATTCTAATCCTTACAATATTGGCGAGGATAATGCCAGCCGGGCAGAGAGTTAACACATGATATGGGCAAGACCCAAATAAGATGGTTCACTGGGTGAGTCTCGGTCTCTCAGAGCTCGAGTTACCTCGTACCTCAAGACTTCGACACGCCAGCGCATAGTACTATGGTAGGTTCGTGTCCACGCTTGTTAGCGATATTTGTGAATCAGGCACGAAGCTTCAAATCGGCAATTCTTCGCCACATTATTTTGGCAAATGGCAGCGCCCTTCACGACACGGCCACTTTTCCAACCTGTTTCCCGACTCATCTCTCAGTTTCACCTTCCAATGTGGAGGAGTATTATGATACGGACTGGATGTAAATACGAGGCTGACCATGTACAGACTATATATATCAGTAGGATACAATAAATGAATCGAGAATCCTTTTACCCAGTAACCACCAGCATCGCATCTCTGCGGACGACAGAACCCTCTTCTCAAACCCCCCTTCCACACCATGTTATGTTGCTCACCGCACCAATAGGTCTTTTATAGCACGCTTCGCATCAATGCGACCAGCTACATCGAAATTCAATCTAAAGGAGGACCAGCCCCCATCTGTGACCGAGAGCATTTTTCCAGTAATGAAACCTGAAACTGGAAACAACGAAAATGTGGGTTTGCGATACGATTGTTATGAAGAACCGCTTGGCGTATCAGCCAATGCAGGTTACGGATATCCTGACTTTGAGTTTGGAGAGGCAATAGAACCGGAAAGGAGGTATATTTTGAGACGCAAATTGGGTTGGGGACAAGAGTCTAGGCTCGTGATGTCAAGTGGGAGTCACATTAGTTACAACTGCCGTTTTTTGACCAGTTCTCTCATTCACGAACAGAGAGGATAATATGTCTCTGTCAAGGTTTTGATGGGCTATGCGACAAAGCTCGTCGAAAATTGTCAGCAGCATGAGCCCGAGGTGCTCAGAAAGTTGTCTTCTCCACCTTACCCTTACTTCTTACAACTCATGGACGAATTTTTTATCCCCGTATGCGGATCATCTGGAGGACATGTATGTCTTGTGACTCCCTTGTTAGGTGGCGACCTACAAACGCTGCTGGAAGAATACAGCCCTCGTTACAAACTCCCCTTCCACCTAGCAAAGCGAGTACTCCTTCGCGTCCTTCGTGGAATCGCGCACACACAAATCTGAGACACGACAACATTTTTTTCGATGCAGGTTTGTCGACCAGGGAGGTTTATGAGATCCTGGCTAGCGAGCCGCCGCATTATTATCCTCCTGAACAATCCGGAGATGGACTCGTGCAAGTCGCGATGTCCCAACCCCCTGCCCTCTTGCCATTTGAAGTTGTCAAGAGTCGCACTGTTGTGGTGGGAGGCCTTGGTCGGGGCAAGTTGTTTTATATCATGCAGCTGTCAAGCGAAATGACGAGATGTTAAATGCAGCCCACGCCATTTCTGACACGTTTGCCGCCAAAAAGGCATTCTGTGTAGGTCTTCAAGACCCTGAGGCATTTGTCGACGATCCGTTGGGTAAAGAGGTTGACATTTGGGCGTTTGGGCGTTTGGTACGTGCTGTCTCTTGTCACATATTGTCTAATCTTTGCTCGCTATTTAGATATTCGAATTCATAGTCGGGGATACGACATTCCCTGTTATTCCTGAGGAAGGGTCAGGCCTAACCGAGACGGAACACTTTTTGCTTCAAACGATCTTGTATAGCGGAGAACAGTTCTCGGACGAACAACTCCACTGTAATCCCAGAACTAAGGAGCTCCTTGAGCTGATTAAAACAAAGTGTACATCAACCATTCTGTCCTCCCTTATTGAGTATCACTATACCTGCCCATTACCTTTTTCACGTCTGCATAGACGATTTCTCGAATGACCAAACCGTCTTTGGATTTAATTTCGAGAAGCACTTAATGGCCTCCAATTCCATCAAAAACTCGGTTGATGTAAAAGAAACCGCAAGGTTGATTAGGAGGTGTCTCAAACTCAGACCCTGCGATCGGCCCACTGCAGAGGAATTGCTCAAGGACCCCTGATTCGACGGAGCGGAATAAGTGCGAGTACATCTTTGATTTGAATCCGTGAATGAATGCAACCCAAGGTAGCGTAATGGCAATGGCAGTCTCGGACTAGCACGATTCTACTATTCAATCCCGAGAAAAACTCTATGTTATGTCCTTGGTGTGCATTTGTGAGATTGAGCAACAGACTGCATGTATTATGTATCAAATTACAACGTTGTAGTAACCCATAAAGGCTGATACGAACTTTATAGAACACCTCATCCTACTCCTGGATATTTTGAGGGATAACGCCGAGCAAGGCAGAAACTCAAGACATGGACCGGCAGTCACAGGGGAAAGAAGAGTGAGAAGCGCTCAGTTTCCATGCCATCCCTTTGGCTAGATAAACAAAATACGGTCACTATCGAACGACATGTTGAAAAAAGACAAGCTTACTTTGACCTCATCTCCAAGCTTCTTAACAATAATTGCTGGTCGCTCTGCAGTCCTCAAGCCCTCCTCGCCTTCATCCCAAGTATAGCTCACAGAGATAGCCAGTTTCGTTCCGTCGCAGTTGAACGAGAGCGAAGAAATAGGACCGTTGAATTTAGAATATTGACGAAGTCGCTTCTTGACTTTGTGGTCCCAGATCGACACCGTGCCGTCCGACCCAGCTGATGCAAACGTGCTATAGCTATTCACGAAAAGAAGAGTGCATGAGCGATCAACGCGCTTGGTATAGAATGGCGATGTGGTACGAACATGGGGTGGAACGCGAGCGCGTTGACAGGCCACACGTGATCAACATCGTCAATCGTCTGACGATGGCATTTGAATGCGTATTTTTTGTCTTGAGCAGCCGGCGAGGGGTCAAAGTATTCAACTGCAATTCGACCTTCTACTGATGCCGTGGCATAGCCTAGTTCACGCATTGTGTAAGAGACTACAGCATATGGGGCTAAGGGAATCACATACCTTCACCGCCAGGCATGCAAGCCAGAGACCGTGTCAAGTACTTCAAACTGCTCTCCCTTTGTTGTGTCGGTGCGTCCATCTTTCGAACATCGTAGATATTGAATAGCCGGCTAGCCATCGCGACGACAAGGGTGTTGTTAACCTGGTCGATTTGATAGACTCGTTCGGGAGTTTCGTATGAGGATTGTAGTGCAGGATTGGAGCGGGGATCCCAAAACTTGAGTGTGCGATCCCAAGAACCAGTAATCAGGACATCTAACCTCAATTCACTTAGGTGAAAGGACAAAAAGTGAGGGTGCATGCACATACTTTGTTCACGGGCGTAGGTTATAGCCGAAACAGCATCTGAGTGAGAGCCAAGGTTGAGGATCTTTTCGTTTGTCAAGTCGAGCCTACGCAAGGTTCAGTCCAGCATTCACAAGAAACGCAAGGAAAACACGTACTCCCGAACAGATGTATCCAAACAACCGCTATAGCCATGAGCGCCGTCCGACCAGCAGCATGCTAATACTGCGGCACGGTGATCAAACTTTGCTCTAGCCTCACTCTCCCTAACACCCTTTTCTCCTACGTCGTAGAGTCGTACTGTCTAACCAAGTATCAGCGGAGGATTCAGGCCAAACAAAGCCGTAGCGTCTGACCGTGTCCCAAGACGAAGCTAATAGTTGATCTGGATTCGTGGGGGAGTAACGGACGGCAGAAATGCTGTCGAAAGGTGGTGATGGGAGAACCAAGTTTTCCTCTGATACTCATAGTCAGTCTACGGGTATAACGCAAGGGCAAATGCGCACGAACCAGCCATTGCACAAAAGGACGAGAGCGTTTGCGGTGGTGGAGAAAGAGGAGGGGGTTGTTTGTCCTTGTTTAGAACAAAAGGCTTTGGCTTGAAGCACTTCGAGTTTGTCCTCCATCCGCAATTTCACTCATCATTTTCAGCAGGTATCGGGCAAAGTAAGCGAGACCGTGTAACGGAGTGCACAATCATGGGGCATGAGCGCTTCACAACTAAGCGTAGTCAGTGAGGGCTACGGCTCCGTATGTATAATGACCGTGCGTAGGGTCTAATGGCCTCTCCGCTACTTTGCTAAGCGATCACACATTGGCTTGCGCCGTACGTGTAAGTAGCTGACATATCAGTCTTAGTACCATCCTCCATGAGTGCATGCAGCATCAGCTCCTTTTCGGTGTTCAATCACGGGTATCGGTCTGCATTGACCCCCTATTCTGCTGCATGTTGTGTTCAACAGTTCGTGTCCTTGAAAAGTTTTCGTTTTTGACACGTATTGACCAAAATCAAGCTCGTTCATGATATGTTGGGTGTCCTCCCTACTGCAGAGCGTTGTACGTTGATTCCCGTTCATGTAGTCGACTTGCTACTTACTGCATCCCCTCGCCTTGAACCCCTCTTCTACTCTCGGCTGTGCATTCGAACACTCTGATAGAAACTTTAAGCATATTTACCTATGGCAATGCGTTGAAAGGGATAAAATACGTCGAGTCCCTCTTCCAAGTCTCACTAACACTTGAACTGCTACAACCACCATGACTATCTCCAACTTTAACGCCCTCGGTCTCTCTCTCCCTTCCAACTATTTACCCTCTCAGACTACCACGACCAAATCCGCTCTTAACCTATCCCCCCACATCCTCACAAAATTCATCTGGGCAGCATGGACATCAAACTGCACCACAGAGGAGCGTGTTCATCTCATGACCACGCTTCCCCTCGTTAACACCATGTTTAGGAATTATACCGCCGCCTGCGAGTCAAGACGTGTCTACATCCCGTGTCCGTCGTACGTCACTGTATTCTTGACCAAACTGAGCAATAGCCGCCGCCGACCCAACGACCAAACTCTCGATGCCCTCGGCATCTCGATTGGCGGCGGTGAAAGCGGCTATAACGGAGCACCGCAGTTGACCTTTGACTTGTGCTTCGCTTTAACCGTTCATTTTGACATCGCGGACGTTCTAAAGTATGACGATGATTACGATCCAGACTTTTGGTGCGACGAAGGTTTTGGGGACTGTATGGCTGGAAGAGTGCACGCAGCGGAGTTGAAGATCATGGAGGCGATGCGAAGGCTTCTTCTCACCATCACCCGATATGACTACTTCCCAGCTCTCCACGAAGTCAACTTCAAATTCATCAATATGGATACACCGCGCATTCTCAACACCCTCAACGTATTCTTCGTCCCCGTCAGCCTAAGTAATCAACAAGTCAATATCGAGATTATTCAGACGAAAGCGGGGTTGGATCACCCAGTCAAAGGAGCTCAAACGTATTCTTGCTGGAGTTGCGTGTATTATGATGTGAATTACGTATCCATGAGGTGGATGGATGAATGGAAAGTTAACTTTGCGGGTGCCAAGTTGAAGTTGGAGGGTCGACAGGAGGATATTAGGACGCTCAGTCGATACCTTCGCCAGTGCAGTTGGAGCGTGAAAACGTTGACCTTATGCCCCACCGATATGAATCATCGACATGGATATCTCCCTCAGTGGCCACTAGATTATTAGGGTGAGTCTTCATGGATCTCCTTTCGACGTCGCGGAGAGGGGCTAAGACAAGTTTTCCAGTGAAGGAGCCGAGACTGGATACCTTGAATGAGCCGTAGACCGGAATTATTTGCTCTTTTGCGTAAAGGCTGTCCTATATTACCATCACCTACTGGGCCGATGCACATCATATATCTTGCACGTTTCCCGAAAATATAATATTTGCTATTCCGACGGATGAAGTTAATGCAATACACTTTGATTCACAACAGGAGGGTATTACAACAAATCTAGCATGTCTTCCGGATTCCTCAAAACCGTCCGCAACAACTTCTGAATAACCCGACCACTCGACGAGCCGCAAGTCCCTTTTTCAATATGCTGAAACACGCCGCTAAGGGATGAAAATTCCGTTTTACAGTTCTTGTTGGGACAGCAGAATATCTTCTCTTCGTGTCGTGGGCCTTGAAGGTGCTGTTTGACTTGTTGCATGTTACTGAATGTACGAGGGCATAAACCACACTTCCACTTGCTACCGACCCGATAATAGCAATCCTCGATGTTGCGAGATTCCTTCCAGTCGTATAGCATTGTGACCGCACCCGTTTTGTCGTTTAGATAGACGAATCGATTGAGCACCTTTCTCGTTACGCCTGACGGACAAGTTCCAGCTTCCAAGTGTAAAATTACGGCTGCATGGGAGACGAAGAGTGCATCGCAGTGGTCTTGCAGAAGACAAGGAACGTTCTTTGGCCGATGGTGTTCCGAGTTTAAGTGCTGTAGATTAAATTTCTTAGCAATTAGATGGCATATGAAATGCGAAAATAGACTCACGGAATGGAGATTACTTTGACTTTGGAATTCGCGATTGCAGTCTTTGCAATAAAAATGATTCGGAGAACGACGAAGATGTGATGTCAAAGCTCCTTTCGTTCTGAAAACCCTCTTGCATGGGACACATCGCCCATGTTCCTCATCTTGATGCTCTATCAGATCTTCTTCGTCGTACCAGAACTCGTCACACCACAGACAGCTATAGTGCAGATCTATAGCATGCTGCATCATCTGCTCATCAGTTTCGAAGTCTAATCCACAGCACATAGAGTGCATGGACGAGTTCTCTTTGTGTTGACGCAGAGCGCGCTCATTTACGAAATGTCGTCGGCAGCGCTCACACCAACTTGATTCTAGCATGTATGGCATTAGAATCCTAATTCCCTATCTCTGCAGACGTTCTGGTTAGTAGGCTGGGCTAGTCTCAAAGGCTTAAGAAAGATAGAAGAGGCACCTACTTACTTAGTGCCTCAGGTATGTGGAAACTATGATGGCGACTTGATATGTGGTGGATGCCTTTGTGTACAAATATCACCAAATAACATGCTTGGTTCTCCTCCCAGCCGAGGTTGATGCGTTGTGTCATATTTCTTAATCCAATGCGTTAAGAGGATGGCTGGAAGGCGAGCGTGAGTACAATCCACGGGAAGTGCCATCACCCATTTGTTAATCGAGGATCGGGGATGTTTGCTACGAAAGGGCTGTCGGAGTTGTACTACAGCCCGCACGTAACCCAGTGTTTAGCGTCCTCAGCTGATGCATGTCCCAGGCTTTCAATTTTTGAGTAAATCAACGCATGCTCCTGCTAATTTTGACCTATTTTCTTCGGTGCAAGGTGGAACTTTGTTCAAGTTGGAGGGTCTAAGGATGTATGCTCGGCGTCATCCCCGAGTTCAACAGACATAAACTGTAATCCTAATAGGATGTTATTTGTGGTTAATTTAATTGGCTGCGTATACGGTGTACTCATTTTATTCTTGTATCACCCACATCGGCAGGCTATTCCAAGGATGCCAGCCACATCAAAGCCGAGACTTTTTATGCGTTGCCGCCCACCGATACGCTACCACCTACCGGCTTCTCGTAGTCGACGAACTTGAACCTCGAGTCCGAACTGTGACAAGAAGCGTCAGTAATAAAAGCAAACTGGTGGAGGATGAGAGAAGACATTTATGTACTACTACGGTGCTACTTGGAAGAAGTAGTCGCTACCTCGAGAGTGTCAGATTTAAAAGAACGCCGGTGCCGACTCCCAACCCCTTTGCGACTCCTCATTAACACCACTCCTCTGTCAAGTCTGCGGTGGGTTCGACAGATTTCTAATACAGAACACCTTTGCCTCCCTAGCGATCCGACGATGCGCAAATAACGATGTTTCAGTCGGCTCGGCCGTGCCTTCCGCAAACCTCCAGCCGACTAGACTTTAAAGGCCCACCTGGAAGTCGTCACGGCTTCCTTGACGCGTTACCTCTCTGATTGTTTGCATCCCAACTTAGATAGAAGCCTGGAGTCTCCATCATGTCGACTAAAACTACCACTCAGAATTCCCTTTTCCAAATTCGACAGCTCTTGAACATTATGAACAACGCCGTCGACGACCTCGAAGCCACCTGCGTGCGCAATGGAACTCCCCTTCCTGATATCGACGAACCGTTCACTCGCAAAAGCGAGGCCTTTAGGTCTGATCCTAGTGCTGCAGAAGCGGCCACCTTAATTGGCGCAGCTGCAGAGCAGTTGGATGCCATTGTTACTCCTCCTCACCACTCTATCTATAACGCGAGTTGTGCGGTACGTCATTTTCTATGACATTGACTTAATATTAGTCCAATGACATTTCGCGGTGTAGGCTATGAAGTCGATGGCTCTTCGAATCTGCCTCGAGTCTAACGTGACAGAGATCTTACGCGAGGCTGGAGGAAAGGTATGTATTTTGGCTTTATGCCGGCTTGAATAATTCAATTGACGCCTCTCCGCAGGGTCTGCATGTTAAGGAAATCTGCAAGCAGAATGGCCAAGATCCCCCCACACTTGGTACCGCTTCGCGCTCGCCGTTCGCCTATTATGTTCTGAATCACCTTCACAGCACGCTTCCTCCGCATGCTCGCAACTCACTTCATCTATCGTGAGGTTGAACCTAACGTGTTCGCCAACACGAGGATGTCTTCCTTGTTGGACTCTGGGAAATCTACCAAGGAAATTGCCGCCGCGTCAGTATTCGTAATCAGCTCTCTTCCTCATGCTCAACACTAAAACATATTTAGACCAGACCACAAGTATGATGAAGCCGGAGCCGGCTTGGCGGCCCTCGCATCCTTCCAGTGGGCTCAATTTCTCTGGCTCATATAATCCTCACTCACCTTCGACTCAGAGGAGATGAATTATTCAAAGCTGCTTCCTACGGTTGGGAGTGCATTGCCGAGCCCGCCAACCGTGCTAGGGATCCAGACACTTACAACCCATGGACTGCTGCGACCAAGACCAAGAACATGTGGGAATACTTCAGCCGTCCTGGAAGGGACGCTAGCCGCCGCAAGTTCAACGCGGCCATGATTGGTACCAGCAACATGCAGCCCTACGACGTGCCAATGCAAGGTGAGCGCATCTCCCAGTCCCATCATCATTTCTATAACTGTCTCCCAGGATTTGATTGGGCCGGTTTGCGGAAGGGCTCTGTGGTGGTGGATGTCGGTGGGAATCTTGGTGGTGTATCTCGGTGGCTGGCTGAGAGGTTCCCGAACTTGAATATTGTCGTTCAAGACCTACCTCATGTCATCGAGGATGCCAAGAAGGTGTGTCCACTATCTTTCACCAGCGTCAGCAGCACGTCTAATTTCCTATGTCTTAGCTTTGGCAAGAGAGGATCCCCGATGCCATCCAGTCAGGCAGAGTCAAGCTCGAAGGTCCGCCCCTCCCCATCCACACATCCGTACAACCGCTTGCTGACCTCACGCCCGCGTAGCACACGATTTCTTCACCAAACAGCCGCACAAGGACGCCGACATCTTCCTCATGAAGCACATTGTCCACGACTGGTCCGACAACTACGCCCGCGTCATCCTCCGCAACCTCCGCGACTCGGCCCAGCCGCACACCCGGCTCATCCTGCTCGAGGGTCTCATCCCCTACGCCTGCCACGACAACACCAAATCCAGGGATGGCACCGAGATCCCCGGATCCAAGATGGCAGAGGCGCCTGCCCCGTTGTTGGCGAACTATGGTGGTCAGATGGATTATATCTACTATTTGGATATGGCCGTAAGTTCTCGATCTTGCCCTCTTGTTTTCCACTCACCCCTGTATCTTGCTGGTGGTGACAGATGTACACCGTCTGCAACTCCCAGGAGCGCACCGTTCCTCAATACGAAGAGTTGTTGGCTAGCGCTGGGTGGAAGTTGAACAAGATCGCGCAACATCCTGGTGCCTGGTTCCATCGCCTCGAGGCCATTCCGATGCAGATGCCTTAGATAACGGTCAGTGAGTCTCAGCAGTAAACGCAGAAGCGAAAAATGTAAGTTAGAATAGAAGCCTGTAAGCTGTGACTGTATGAATACAAAGAAGCGTTTCGAACATAATCATTGTGTTCATAGTCCCTCAAAAGCACTCTCCAAAACGGCCTTTTGCTGTGCTGCGTACATCTTTCCAATCCCAGGCGCAGGCAGCGCACTCTCCCTCCTTCCTACATACGTCAACCTCCTCTCCCTCCCCAACCCCACCGCCTCAAACACCGCCCCCATCCTTGCGTCCACATGCGTCCACGAGCCCTGATTCCTCGGTTCCTCCTGCACATAGAAAAACTCGGACGCATTACGGTACGAGAGCAAGGCGTCTTCAAGTTCTTTGAATGGGAACGGAGAGATCTCTTCGATGCGGATGAAGGCGACTTTGTCGTCCAAACCGCGGGCCTTGCGCTCTTTGATGAGCTCGTAGTAGAGTTTGCCGGAGACGAGGACGACGCGGTCGACGGTGGAGGGCGTGGCGGAGGCGAGGGGGTCGTTCAGGACGGGTTGGAAGGAGGTGCCGGGTTGCATGTCCGCGAGTGAAGACGAAGCGGCCTGGTTCGTGAATTGTCAATTTACCCGCGTGATCAAGTGTGCACAGGGAGATCACGTACCGCAAGCCTGAGCAGACCTTTGGGAGAAGCAATGACGAGGGGCTTCCTATAGTTGCGTTTCATTTGTCTTCGGAGGAGGTGGAAGTACTGGGCTGCGGTGGTTGGGAATACGACGTGCATGTTGACGTTATTGGTGTCTTTGGGGTCATACCTATCATTCGTGAGCTACAAACCCACAAAGTGTTAGACTTCGTCTCGTTTCTATAAACGCAAGCGCCTACTTGTAGCATACGCTCAATACGAGAAGATGAGTGCTCCGGTCCAGCACCGTCCAGTCCATGAGGAAGTGCCAAAACGATGCCGCTCTGCTTCAGCCACTTGGCTGCAGTCCACCGATGAGCTCAAGTATCAGTGGAAGAGGAATTCACGACGTACATTCCGCCGACGAGACGTAGGTATCAATGATCACCTGCGCACCGTTGAAAAAGTCGCCGAATTGGGCCTCCCAGATCGGAAGCAGTGTTGGTCGTTCCCAGCTGGCACCATACTCGAACTGTAGGCTCCTATAAGCTACCCCGCCAGCTCATCTAAACCAAAGTGACATACCCCAAGCACCGCCATCTCACTGAGCGAGCCTTCGATCACCCAATCAGCATATCACCACCACCACCACCGGTCATGCAACGACACTCACTGTTGGCAAGCTCCAGCTTTCCATCTGCCTCGAGCGCATCATTCAGCGGAACAACCACCCTCTCCGTATTCTGATCAACCAACATGGCGTGTCGATGGCTAAACGTCCCCCTCCCGACGTCCTGCCCCGAAATCCGGATATCATACCCCTCCTCCATCAGCGACCCAAACGCCAGCGCTTCCGCGGACGCCCAGTCGATGCCGGAGCCGGACTCGATGCTCTGCAGGCGGCTTTTGACGTGTCGCTGGAGCTTGGAGTGGATGACCTAACAGTGCGGGAGTGTGAGTCGGGTTGAGGGAAACCGTCGAGGCGGGGATAGAGCGTACAAAGCCGTCTGGAACATTAACGCTCGCAGTCCCGATGTGCTTCAAAGTCTCGGTATCAACACCAGTCTTGGGAGCATGCTCGGCCTTCTTCGACGTAGGCCACACACTCCCCTCCCACCGCCCCTTGAGGATCTCAGCTGAAGGAACATAGCTCGCCGTTTTGGCCAGTTCAGATTCGAGGTATGCCTTGTACCCTGATCGGACTTCGGTGACGTCGTTTTCGGTCAGGACTTGTTCCGCCTGTGGTGCATACAGTCAGTTGTGGTTATGTTTTGCGGAGCTGTCTGTCTAGGGAAGGGGAGCGAAGGGAGCTTACGATGAGCTTCTGCTCGTAGAGCTGGGGAACTGAACGACGAGCGTTGATTTGCTCGTACATCAGCGGACTTGTGAGACTTGGCAGATCCAGTTCGTTATGACTGCGGTTGCATGAGTATATCCCCAACGATCAGAACCGACAAACGACTTACCCCCTGAAAGTTTTGGCGCACGGCGCAAAAGGTGAACGTCAGTCGTGTGGGCAAAACACGGTCGAGATCTCATACCATCGTCGGTAGACAAGCAAGTCGACGATGATGTCCTTGACAAGGATTACAATCAGACCCAGCTACGTATAAAGAATCGGCGCAATCAACCTACTTTACGGAAATAGTTTCGGTACCGGAACGCGATATCCATAGCTCGAACGACATCTACAAAAGGTCTTGGCTTTCGCAGGGATTGATTGGATACTGACACTAACCTTCAGGATGATCTCCATTGACGTGCAGAACCGGGGCATTGATCATTTTACCAACATCAGAGCAGTAGAGCGAGGACCGGGCGATTGAAGCGGGAGTAGTATATCCGATACTGGGAGCATATTGTATTATTACATTGAAAAGAAGGCCTGAGGCGGAACAACTCACTTGTTGCTATCAAAGAGGGGGGGAGGCAAATTAACAACGCTCATGATCAGGAAGGGACAATGACCACTACCACTTACTCAACCACGAGGTGTACACTTCCTCCACTTGTAAAGTGCGGCAGATTACCTGATCCACGCCGGTGGTGGTGGTGGTGGTGAATATCACATACACAACCCGTTACACCATTCGACACTCACTCAGACCCAAACCTTCCATAACAATACCCTGACCCGTGAAGCTCGCATCACCATGTAATTGAACGCACATAACCTTATCTCCAAGCGCACAGTCCTGCGGCGATTCCTTGAGCAGCACATATTGCTTCGCCCGCGTCTTTCCAAGTGCAACGGGATTGGCGGCCTCTGGCCACGTAGAGCGGTGTCAGTATCCCGTGGTTACATTACGTGGCGCCGTGAGGTCCACGACGGAGACTCACCGAGGTGAGAGGGGTTCGGCAATAGGGAGACCTTGAGCGGGTTAGGAGCACCGTAGTTCAGAATCGGTGAAGCAGCTGAAAGGGGTTCATCGTTTGGTATACTAAACGGAGAATGTGAGTGTGAGCGTGGGCATACCAAGATGACTGAGGACGTCGCCTTCACCGCCGTATTCCTCTGGAATCTCGGAGCCGCCCCGGATCTTGTGGAACATCCCGGCTGGTGAGTACTCCAGCAGTCCCGTGAGCAGGTTTAGGCGGCCTCGGTGCGGCATTGCTGTGTGTATCGGGTGAGAGAGGGAATATTTTGGTTTAATTGATTGGAGGACGAACCGATGATGATGTGCTCGACGCCACCTAGAAGAGAGTTAGTGAATGCAGCGTGAGGGGTGTATCTGGCTCGACAAACCCGAAGAAGCAGCGGAGAACAACGAGTCGAGGGCGGGTAGCATGGATTCACCACCCTCCAGGCCATACTGTGTGGATGTGTCAGCTGTATCCGCCGTCCCTTCTAGATACGACTTACACGCTTCAGATTCGGGAACTTGAGCTGGAGGAAGTTGTCAAAGACCTCGCTCCGCGCAAGGAGACCGTGGATGTGGCGCTTTCTCGCGTCGTCGATGATGGACAGGGGCTGGGTCTCTGGTGACGTAGCAAGGGACTCGGACTCGAGCAAATGGGAGAACCACAGGCGTTCTGTTTTCGAAGGAGAGTGCATGTACTAGACCAGCAATCAGATCGCATCAACAGAGGACCTGACCGCAACTCACCTCATGGGCAATCCTCCCGACATAGACATTCCTCAGATGACGCGTAATCTCCCCCAACGTCCACCACTCCTCCTCGTCGCTCTGCATAGCAACAGGCTTCGTCCACAGTATACCATTCACATTGAACTTTTGGTTCTCGTCGTGAAGCCCATACCGTGCCGGATTCAGCGCCGCAACCTCCTCTCTATGAATCAGATCCAACGGGTCGATCCGCGCCGCGCGGTGCCCATGTGTCCGCATAGAGTCCACGTAACGCAACAGCGGCGCGTTCTTGTGTCGGTTCTCCAACTGCGCATCGGTGTCTGCGGGGAAGGAGGGAGCGGTTTACAGCCAGGTTGAGGAAGAGGGCAAAGACTTACAATCGGGAAAGACGTAGGGCCGGGGCTTGCGGTACCCAAACGACTCGTCGTGGTACCTACGAACCGCCGGAACTCGAGCGCCTCTGCCAACAAGGAGCCTCCGAGCCGGCGCTGTGGCTGAGCTGGCGACACGCATTTCGAAAGACGTGTCCGGGACAACCGATAGGTGTTACAAGTCTACTCCGCTTTGCCTCTGGACGAATGCGGCGATGGGAGAAGGAGAAGGAGAGTAAGCCCCGCATCGTAGCAATTTATGGGAGGGTCGTTGAGCGGGCGGACCTTGCGCGCACCCCGAATCACAATAATCCCACGCGTTCGGCGGCTAGATTGGGCTTAACCGGCGGGTGGCTGGCGGGAAGGTAAAGTCTGCTCACGTTAATCCTTTATCTCCAAATAACGAATCAAGGTGCCTCACGGGAGAATACAAGACATACACGCGTAGCCAAACGCCCGACCTCGCTGTCGCCGCGTCGTACGTTACGTTGGTTGTGAAATGGCCTCATTAGACGAAAAGGTATGCCGAACAACAGTCCATTTGATGAGCTGATAAGGTCTCCGAGGAAGGACGATGCTCAACTCGTGCCTTCCGAGGGGCACGTCAACTTGGCTGGCGCTTGACGAGAACAGCGATTACCTCATCCAAGAGCCTCGCAATGCCCATTTGGCGGATGACCGAAGAAATGCCAGTGACCAACCACGACCACGTAGAGAGCCCTCATCGCTCTCCCATCCCAGCTTTGGAGTCAGAAACCGCTGACCTTGGTTCTTGGGATCAGCGCTCTCGGCCACGTCGGGACACGTAACGCATGCACTGGCCGGTACGCCACGAAGGCTGGAGTGCACCACCTTGCTTCCGCAGCTCACTCAGGCTAGTCCTCGAGTCATATGCAGCTGCCAACACAGGCTCCGCGGGATCAGCCTGAGCACTCTTCTCCCGGGGCCTGCGAGATACAATCGCGCCACAAGCGCTCACTGGACCCTTTGCTGGGCCGCTCCTGCATGGGCCAAGGGTTCTCATACCTTGTCTCAAGCTACAAGAATGGCCTACAGATGAGCCTCATGCAAGCACCGATATCGACGGACCGGCGATGGCCAGCTCGATATCACCTAGATACGTCCGCAATGAAGACTTTTGTGGACGACTGTGGGCGCCTTCTCCCACTTGACAATGGACTGCCCCGGCTGATGGAAGCGAGGAGGCTGCTGGGAACATCAGGGTGACTCATCCTCGGTCTTCCTTTACCATATCAAGCTCATTGTGGCCTTTTTAGTGCTGACAGATCCGAGTCGCCCTTTGATAGACGCCCGGGATTCATTATGGATGGGTATAAATACGCGGGAGGGAGCAAGGGCTTCGCTATACAGCTTCCTTTACAGCACACACTCTACCCTCCACCCACACGACACACGCAGGGCGCTCGTCACGGTTAGGAGAAATGCAAGCGCTGCCAGACTTGGTGGTAGGACTCATGAACTGGCTGGGGCGGACGAAACGCACCGGAGCTGCGGCCGGAGAGCTCGTCAGCTTGGCGAGCAAGACGAGGGCCCCTTTGGTGTTGGTTGAATCAGGCCACGAAGGGTGGAAGCAAGGGTGCGTACGGGGTTCCATGCCATCTATTTCTATTGCCTCCTTTTGTGCATACTAAACGCTCGCTGGTGTCAGGTGGCGAGGACACCCGGTTCCTCTCCCACCAGGCTTCCACTGGAAATTCAAGCCGCACGAGGTGGTTTACCGTATCGACAAACGAGAAACGTCTATGCATCTGTCGGGGGTGAGCACTAACAGTTTTCTCGGGCTCTTTCATCTTTTCGAGTCCGGTGACACGGCGTACTCATTCAAGTTCCAATAGATCCAAGCCTATACCTCAGATAGCGTGAGCCAAATCCAACCTACCTCACAAGCCGCACCACCTCACAACGAACACTGTCCAGGTTCCTGTGGAATGCACGGGCTCGCTGCAGTTCCGAGTCGAGGACGGGCGAAAGGCGAGCCAGCCTGTACAGCATTAAGACGGTCATTAACTCGACGCTAAGGCTCTGTTTGGGATACAAGATGTCCAGAAGTGGGTGAAGGACCTGGCTACGGGGGCTATCACTTCGGCTGTAAGCTCGCGGAATTACGCCGATGTTTGTAATGACCGATTCTCGTTCCCCGCGTGTTGCTTACAAGTTCGTGTTTATTTCCTAGCTGTCTTCGGCGCATAATAAGACAGACGTATTCGACGTTGCTGAGCTCAATGATTACGCAGTTCGTATTTATGGTTCAATTTTTTTTTTGCTCCAAGACTTAATATGGAGATTGTAGGTCCAAAAGGGCATTAGGTGCCTTGACCTGAGCGTGCACCGGATACAAGCAGTCGGCAATGACGAGGCTACAGCTATCAAGCAGAGAATCCTAGCAGAGAGCGAGGCCAGGGTGAGCGCTTAATCGGAACTACACTACATCTTTGTGACTGATCATCTGGTGGGTAGCTGATGGCGGCCGATAGCTGGATTAAAGCCAAGTACGCCCTCACACCTATATCCTAAAATCGTTAATCTCTTATCGCCTTTTTAGCACAAAAGAGATAAATAGCATCGTCGAGCACATAGACACGCTCGCACAGGCCATAGCCCCACACCCAGGAAAAGTCGAGAGAAAAGACCGACGGGCGGCTTTGATGTTCCTGATCGAGTTTCGACGGACGGAGCTGCTGCGAGAGTTATCGTTCAGAGGGGAAGGAGAGCGGGAGTGGGCTAGGGAGGTGGTGAAGCTGAATACGCAGACGGTTAAGTGGAAGGATAAGAGTGAAGAGAAGGAGAGTAAGGTGGGGGATAAGACGTAGTGGGATGGATTCTGGCTGGAGTTATGTGAAGCGATGTGCGGTTTAGGATAAGGACGGATTTGGACGGGAGACGTAAAAACGTGGGCAAGCATGGGCTCGGACTTAACGTGTAGGTTTGTGGAAATCAGAGGCTCACGTGTATTGTATTGGCTTGTAATTATGGATGTCAGAAACTCTAATGCCCTGTAGCAGGAGGACAAAGTTGGAAGGAGGCGATTGCGAGCTGTCGGTGCTGCTTTCCGCTTTCTTTGCTTTGAAACACTGCATGATCTGCGTTAGCATGTACAGTCAATCCGGTCCCCATTTCCTTGAGCTCCTAGTAGCTGTAGCATCCTCATACTCTCCTGCAGGAAACACCAACCAGCACTCTGCAGCTGCATGTCAGAGTATTTCCCACTAGACAACAGTGCTGCTGCACGATATATCTGATAATTCCCTCGTTCCCCACGTCCATCAGAATATCCCCAGATATCCCCGCCACGCGTGCGATCTGCAGCATCGAAGCCAAGGCACACACAGCCGGATAAATATGCGTCTGGATCCGAGGATGGCACCACGTGGCACCCCGAGGCTTCAGAACGGCTTGTGCGCTTGCCAGCAATGTTCGCCGTCCATTTTTGGCCACTCAAACGACGGTTCCATTCTTCTCGTGGCACGCAACCGGTGCAAACAACCGTTCTACGTCCTCCTGACGTCGTTTGATCTTGCCTTTGCGAGCTCTCTTCGTCATTAATAGAGGCTGAAACACTTTACCTCCTGGAAGCTTGACGTACAGAAGGTACCGTTGGGCATCTCTGGGCATCATCCTTACTCCTTGCGTAGAGCAGGTGAGCTCTTGTGGGCATCCAACCCATCTCGAAGCAGGCGGCTGATCGCACAATGGATCAGTTGATTTCCTGGGACAATGTGGGGGGATTCACTGCTGCATGACAACACACTCCCTCCACACGCTCGCAATCATGCAGGTGATTTCTGTTCGGCTCAGGAGTCTAATTCGGTATGTTCTTCGGTGGACGTCCGTTATGACCTGCACGCATGGCGAGGTATATAATGGGCTCTGCTCGAGCTTGGGGTCGTCAGTCAACTTTGCTCCCTTGAAGGATGCGTCTGTTCAGCCTTCTCTCAGTCTTTGGCCTGTGCGCCTCAGCGGTTGCCCAGTCGTCCATTGAAGACTTTATCGCATTCGAAAAGCCTATTGCGAAAGCTGGCATCCTCGCCAACATCGGCCCAAGCGGCTCCAAATCGCAAGGCGCAAAGGTACACCCTCGCCCTGCACCCTCCATGACTGCAAGAGCTCACTCACGTAGGCCGGCGTCGTCATCGCCAGTCCCTCCAAGGTCGACCCGGACTACGTGTACACATGGACCCGCGACGCCTCGCTTGTCTTCAAATTCCTCATCGACCAGTGAGTAAACAAAAAATCCTCCATGGCATGGGCATGGGCACGGCGTGCATGGCATTGACACCGCCCGCAAGGTATACACTCGGCGAAGACCAATCCGCTTCTCTTCGCAACCTGATCGATCTCTTCGTCGCTTCCCAGAAGCGCATCCAGCAAGTCTCTAACCCAAGTGGCACCGTCTCGACGGGTGGCCTTGGGGAGCCAAAATTCAATATCGACGAGACTGCGTTCACCGGGGCATGGGGACGGTGAGTACTTTGCATCAGTCAAGTGATTTTGGGTGTCCCCTAATTTAAATGTTCGGTAGACCTCAACGGGGTAAGATGTCATACTGGATGACTGAAGCGTAAGCGTAGGTTGACTGACGTGCGCTTAAAGATGGTCCGCCCTTGCGAGCAACCGCGCTCATCGGCTACGCCAACTGGCTGTGGGCAAACTCCAACTCCAGTTATGTGACCAGCACACTCTGGCCTGTGATTCAGCTCGACCTTGACTACACCGCAAGATACTGGAACCAAACTGGGCAAGTCCCCGGTGCTCCATTGGGTATATCCGTTTGTTGACCGACTATTCTAGCTTCGACTTGTGGGAAGAAGTATCGTCTTCGTCGTTCTTCACCACCTCGGCTCAGCACCGTGCGTTGAGGGAGGGAGCAGCTCTCGCCAGGAAAGTCGGTCAAACCTCTCTAGCAACCAATTACGAGACCCAAGCTGCCAACGCCCTGTGCTTCCTACAGGTAGGTCGTTCGCGTCTCTTATGCTCCACATTTCTGACAAACGAACCCACTCCCAGTCCTACTGGAACCCCTCCGCCACATTCGTCACCTCCAACACAGGCGGCGGTCGCTCCGGAAAGGACGCCAACTCTGCTCTGGCCTCCATCCACGCCTTTGACGCCGCTGCTGGCTGCGACCCCATCACCTTCCAACCCTGCTCCGACAAGGCCCTCGCCAGTCTCAAGGTCTACGTCGACGCCTTCCGATCAATCTACCCCATCAACTCTGGTATTCCCGCCAACCAAGCCGTTGCTACCGGTCGCTACCCCGAGGACGTCTACTATGGCGGCCAAGTATGTGGCTTCTTCCTTACTGCCTGTACCCCATCTAATCACCTACCATTTGCAAAAATTGTGCTCTGCTTAGCCTTGGTACCTCACCACCGCAGCCGTCGCCGAACAGCTCTACGACGCCCTCATTGTCTGGAACCAACAAGGCTCCCTCCAAGTAACCAGCACCTCCCTCGCCTTCTTCCGGCAACTCTCGCCCTCCATCACCACGGGCACCTATCCCGCCTCCTCCTCCACCTTTACAACCCTCACCGCCGCGGTCAAGGCCTATGCCGACGGCTTCCTCGCCGTGATCCGCACGTACACGCCCGCGGACGGGTCGCTCGCCGAGCAGTACCACCGGAACGACGGGCACCCGCTGAGCGCGAAGGATCTGACGTGGAGCTATGCGGCGATCCTGACCGCGTTTGGCGCGCGGGCGGGGACTGTTCCGGCGTCGTGGGGCGCGGCGGGGTTGACGCTCCCGTCGGTGTGTGCGGGGAACCAGGGCCCGCTGATCGACTTGACGTTCAGAGTGCAGGCGACGACGGTGTGGGGGGAGAACATCTTTGTTACTGGGAACGTGGATGCGCTGAGCGGGTGGTCGCCGGATAATGCTATCGCGCTGAATGCGAATAATTACCCCATCTGGGAAGGTGAGTGGTGTGGTTTTTTTTGTTGGTTTTGTCTTGGTGGGGAGCGTTTGTGCTGACGTGTGTGGGGTTGTAGTCACCATCCGGGCTCCGGCGAGCACTAATATTGAGTACAAGTACATCAGGAAGTATAACGGACAGGTTACGTGGGAATCTGATCCGAACAGGAGCTTCACCACTCCCGCCTCTGGGTCTTACACCCTGAACGACTCGTGGCGATGAATTCATCATTCACTCCAACTAATTTTATGAACCGCATTGAAGCCTTGGTTTGTCACGGGTGGCAGCCTTGGGGAGATTCTATAGTAATTGTTGCTCGTTAGAGTAGACGTAACGCGCTAGCCGCGGCCTGTTTATATTGCTTTCGTTCCTTGTTCATTTGTTGCCAAGAGCGTGGCCCTGACAATAACGTCGCGATTGAACTAGTAAGCATGGGCTATTGGCCAAAACCAGATTGGCATGCCCAGGTGTTTGTTAGTTTGCACGCTATATCCTCCCGCATACTGGAAATTATTCGAAGTTTGTATTTTGTATTTCTGTGTTGGAGATACATGCGAAGGCAGACATGATATTAGCTGGATACTGGAAAAGAATCAACACTCCCTAGTGGACAACGTAACCAGCGTTGACTACTTGAAAATAAATCACGATAGGCCGTACATGCCGCCAGGACATCTCCTAAAGATCAGAGACTAGCTGACGATTAGCTCCTCTTAAAAAAAAGGGGCTAGAATTGAAACACCCACCAAGTCAACATCTACACCCTAAACCCCTGGTAACGGGCGTCGCTGGACGCTGGTGAACACCATCGACTCTATGCCGTCGCTGCAATACTCAATCCATTGACCGAGGACATCAATCGCCTGTTCCCTCCCTCTCAACTCCACCTCCATACCCCTAAAATCAATCTCCCATTCATTGAACCACTGCGGAGAGCAGTAATTAACATCAGCCTGCGAGCACCGCCAACAGCAGTACAGCTTCGCAGCTTCGGTGGGATGACACTCCCCCAGATTATTCCTCACGATCTCAATTTCCACTTTCCTTACGCTCGTGGGGATGTGAGGAGTGAGACCATGGAGGGTGTTGACGATGTGCGGCGCATCCATGTTGACGGACTTGAGGTCGACCTTTTGAAGAAGAGGAAAATACTTGTGGTTGGCGATGACGGAGAGGAACCTTCTCATCGCTCTGCGAATCATCGTCTCCGCCGCGCGGACTTGGCCAGCTATGCACCTCTTGTAATGGCCACACCCAGAGCCGCCGTTGTGCGTCAGTACATCCGTCAAGTCAAGATGAAGAGTCAAAGCGGAGCATGAATCGTAGTCTGGGCTCGTTTTGCCGTCACGGTCGCCGCCGTGGACGGTGATGCCAAATGCACCCAGGGCATTGCGATTGCATTGGCTGCGGCTGTTGACTAGTCTAGAGAAGAATACGGGAACATACGATGGACGTGGTATGAAGATATGTCTGGCTTCACATGCTCTGATGGTGTCCCGGAATGTGGTGTTAACGAGGGGGAGAATTGTCATGGTATGGATCCGTTCTTTTGTGGAACATCTGGACGTCCAAAGGTTCCAGATGACCTGTTCAAGGATGTGGCGGGGCATTCGTGGTTTGAGAGCCGGCTTCGTGATGCGATGGGAGGTGGAGAAGATTGGGGCGAAAGCGTTATTGGATGTCATGGTGGTGGTTTGAGAGTGTGAGAGGCTTAAGGAAATTGAATCTCCTTATAGCCGCGCATTGCCTTAGGTGAATACACATGCCATTACTGTAGAATAAGGGGTTGAGTAGCGATAGGGGAAAAATGTGAGGAACAGCTGAACCCCTTTCTCGGAGTGATGTAGCGTTGGAGTCGAACAAAATCAAATAATTATTTTCGTACACATTTTACAAATGTGACCGAAGAGCAAGATTAGTTTCGGTCTCAGCTTCTACCTCTTTCATCAAGTTCAGTACGTCACTTGCACACCCAAAGCTATGGTCCCCTACTCAGAATGCTGCTGCTAACCATAATACAGACACTTACGACAATGAGAAACCAGCACCGCCCTGGCCATATGAGTGAATAATCCTACTGCGTGCTCTTCTGACCTTGAGCCTCTTCTCGCGTTCAACGCGAACGTTTGTGTCACGGAATGGTCGGAGACCTTGAACCAGGGGTACAGCGTCCAGTTCAGCCTGATTCAGGCCAGGCACAAAATTGTTGCACCGTTCTCGCATCCTGATGATCTCTGGACTGTCGAGTTTGAGGTCGAGAGTATGAACATTGGGCTGAGCGAGTCCTAAAACAATATTAGTATATTTTCGAATTAATCTGAAAAAAGGATATGCGCCACCTCCTAGGATTAAAGTGCGATCATTGCGTGGAACAATGAAGACGATGTCTTCATCTTCGCCGTGTGTGTCGAGGTGCGAAACGCATAGCACTTCTTCGACTTTCGGGAACTTCTTCCCATCATTTATGACTCTTATTAATGCTCCCCTGAGTGGCCAAGCAGTTTTGTCACCTGCAGTTTCGTACGAGTTGAGTCCTGTCGCATTCACAATTGCTACGGCATTGTACTCCGCCAGTAGTCGATCTTCTTGTTCGAGTAGATCACCAGTTATCTTTCGCGTGATGAGATGACCGCCTTTGAAAGCGACAAGTGCACGGAGCCAGACCATGTAGTGGTCCGTGTCGATGACGGGCGCTAGGTGGCGGTATGAATCCTTAACCCCAGCCTTCTGGTTGACAGCGTGCTGCTTAACGAGGTCTGGGTCACGTAAGAACCCCTGGATCTATGGCCCTAGTTAATGACGTTCAATCGAAAATAATATAGATGCTCTTACATCTGATGCCTCTTGGATTTCTACCATCTTCTCCAGCTGACCAGGCAGCCGCTCTATTTGTTCTTTGAAGAAGAAAGTTGCCATGCGCATACGAACGCCGTGATCCTCGGCAGGTAGAAATTTCATGAGGCGAGAAAATGCCCTGTAGCTTGTCATACACCATCTCTTGGAATTTGTGAGCGAGATGATGTTGGTGTGTTTACCACACACAGCAGGAGGCCATTCCCACCTAACAAGATAAGGTCAGGCGCATATACACAGATATTGACTTGAAACAACATACAATGCACCAGCAATCTGGGAGGTTATGCGATTGACAGGATTAGCCCACCTCTCGGAGATCACTGTGACAGAGTAGCCGGCGTCTAGCAACGCCCACGCTGTCTGGTAGACATATCAAATACAGTTCAATGGCCAAAATAGCGAACGGCCTACCGTTAGACCAGTGACCCCACCACCCACTACTAAGATCCGGCTGGGTGAACGTGATTTTGGCAGAGGATTCGTGCCAAAATTTACAACCAGTTCCTTGTCGATATAAGACAAGAAAACAGATGGTTGAGGAGACATGTTAGATGTGTGGGGTGTCAAGGCAGTTCAGCTGCTTTGGAGACGTCTCAACAAGACGTTGAATCTCTATATACCTGCTGGCCCACAACATACGGAGAAATGAGGCATTTAAGTGCATCTGGAGCGGATCATATACGCTCAACATACCTTTATTCATCGTGTTCAAAATAATTCATCATCTATATTGTGTATTGCGCCTTCTAACGCATCGCTTCGATTAGAATTTTGACATCGCTTCTGTCTGTCTGTATCCAATTCAGTAACCTGCTGATGAAGCATCAAGTTGGATAAAAACAACCAAGTGCGAACACCTGATGATGGTGCAGTAAGGATGATTAAACCAGGAGAAATCTAATCAGAGCGGGGAATAGTAGATAGCGATGTTGCTGATGTGGAGCAAAGTCGGACGCATAGCCTTAAACAAGCGATGGATTGCAAAGTAAGAAGCCCAGGACCTGCCAATAGAGTTGGCATAAACAGATGACAGTCGCAGTAAACGACACTCCATGGATATGATCACTGCGGTTCTCAAGAACAACAAAGTTCAGAGATGCCGCCAAGGACAACGGCACAGAGTTCTACCCCGGCAGCGTCCCCTGCTCGACTGTTACGTTTACCGCCCAACCGCCCAACCCACTCATAGCTCTGATTCGTCCTACGATATCCTTCATATCCCTATTTTTTGCTTTGCCGGTAGTATGTACCCCTCTCACTATCCACCGCAGTTGCGCCGTTCTCTCGATAACGCCCAGTGATTCCCCATCCTGTTCTATCACATCCAGAACATCGTCCTCTGGTCCTCTCTGTTCCGCTGTGGTATCTTCCTTCACGTCTATGTCATCCTCCCCTGAGACCCCAATATCCAAATCCTCACAGTCGATGATGATCTCATCGATACCTCCTATATTTTTCTTTACAATGAGCCCAGAGATACAAACTACGTCCGCCATCCTCCCTCGTACTTCTAGTTTGCGGATGAAGGGCAGGTGAATTGGGAAGAAAATGCGCCCAAAGTCGTGAAAGAGGCAGTGAGAGCATTGAGAACTTGTCGTGAGAGGGAACGAGGATGATAGGGTATCCGATCCCGAGTCGCTGATGGCCAAAACGGATTGGTCGTAAGGCGGTGGTGAAATAGACGGGATTGATGAACGCAATGAGGACGACTCCATACACGTCCACTCTGGCAATCCAACTCCTCCAGAAGTTGTGATCATCTCCACACCCAACCTATCCACCCTCTCTGGTAAACACAGCTTCGCCAACTGACCTACCACAAACGAAGAATCCGCGTCTATAAACCGGAAGTTGACGGTTTCCAACCGCGGAAGCAAACATACGGGTTTACTCCCCATCGTTCTATTCCTGTCCACGTCACCAACTGGGCGCTGGTCAGGGTCACTGGACTCGGACAGCATCTCAAACCTCCTCAACTCCCTTTCATTCTCAATCAACGCATCAAACAACCGTCTAACCCTCTTCACAATCTCCTCGTGCGCCGAAATAGATTTCCCCAGTTCGCACTTTCGCTCGCATCTTTCCCATCCGATTGAATAAGCCCTGGTCCTCCTTCTGTTCGAATGGCCGCTCAATCCACTGGTGTACGAACCACTGTAGCCGGCTTGAGGGCTGATGGCACCCCTGCTGATATCCATATCGCCATCACTGTGAGCGCTGGGATAACCACTACCGCGTAATCTCCAACGGCTCGTCCGTCTACCACTAACTCCGCTACTGTAACCGTTGTACAACTCTCCCAACGGCAGGCTCCTCCGGCGGCTTTCCATTATGAGCTCTTGCCTCTCCCTTTGCTCTACAACAGCAGGGATATCGTGAACGATTGTGACTGATCTACACAGGTCATGTAGATAGGAGGTGTCCAGTGAAGAACGACCTGCATCTGAGGGAGAGAATGTCCTGAGGCGATTGTTCGGGGGTGTGTACTTCCAACTATCCTTGATCATCTCCAACTTCTTTGTGAACCACTCTAGCCCCCTTAAATTGCATATCCAGACGTCCTTCCAGACGACTTGTTCAAATAACTCCTTGAAGGTGCTGCTGACAAGGGGGAGGGACCGAAAGAGGTGCAAGCGCTCCTTGATGGTTAAGGATATCGGACTCGAAGCGTCTGTCCAGAGTAGAGTGAGAACGGCAAGTAATAGTTCATGAGGAAGGTGCGGATAAATGCGGGGAGGCAGCTGAGCACTGGTGGTCTGGGGAGAATCGGAAATGAGAAGGGGAATCAAAGACGGCTGGGTATGTGCTTGAGTGCGGAAGGAACATGATCGAGAGACTTCCATATTAATCGCGGTTTTCTGCGCTAGAGAAAGTACTCTAAGGCGCCGAACTGACAGAATTGTGGGTTCTGGCGGTCTCGTGCAGGTGGGTGAATTTGGGCAGTGATCACCTAGCTCGTCGTACAAAGGACAATTTAAGCGTCCCCTCCTCGAGGCCAGTGAGTCCAGGTAACGACGAGAGAGGTTCGATCAAAAGCGAAACACCAATGTCGTATGTCTTGCATTTAACTGGTTCCTTTGTCCCGAGTCAAAAGCTCGTACCATGAGTGATAGCGTATCTTGATAAACGCCAACATTGAGACATTTGATGTTGATGTGGCGATACTCTGCTACAAGAACTCGAGGGTAGGTCACGGGAAGAGATAAGCGGTGGTTCAGGGTTGCAACGTCGAGGGCAGCTGGGTAAGTGATTGCAGCCTGACCGAGGTAGATAGGAGGGAAAGTGGCTGCAATGTGAGAAAGACAAATTCTTTTCGACGATCGTAGGGTCAATCATTTGACAGGTACGATTAACATAGCAGGAGCAAGGGTACAAATCTAAGCTCTTCACGTTGCTGTCAGTGTTGGATTGATCACAATCCCACATACCCTATCCCCCTTCTCCAAGCAATCGATAGAAATCGGCGAGGAGATATAAACTCCCCGCCAAAACCACCAGACTTTGTGCACCCTGATTCTTCCTATTCCGCGAAGCCGCCCACTCCAAGGCCTGCACCAACTCTTCCGTAGGGCCATTGGGATTATTCGGATCTGTTGGATCCGCTGCGAATACCTTGACCTCTACACGTTGGGTGTCAGGTATCAAACTCCGGGCTATTTCGGCTATATCTGAAGGAGGAACGTGTCTAATCCATGGCATGCCTTCCGGTGGCGAGAAACGCAAGGCCGCAACCCCCAAATCTATATCAAAACCGGATGGAGGAGATAAGAGAGGGAATAGTGTCGA
The DNA here is from genome assembly GCA_000349905.1 of Volvariella volvacea V23. Lineage (NCBI taxonomy): Eukaryota > Fungi > Basidiomycota > Agaricomycetes > Agaricales > Pluteaceae > Volvariella > Volvariella volvacea. Next base: position 1,189,696 of record KB722739.1, on the reverse strand, counting down.
AAGTGGTGTCTTTGGCGGGGAATGGGATAGTGCGAGTAGGTAAGTTAGCGAGACTTTTGAGACGGTGCTGGGCGGGGATGTTCCAGAGACCCGGGCATCTCCGGTGCTGGCATTGTGAGTAGGGGGTAATAACGACAGTATGTGGGTGATATATGCGCCAAGTGTGGCCGAAGAGGCTGGATTATGAGCTCCATCCGCTAGGACAATAAGAGGATCATTCGATCGAGGCGCAGTGATGTGGTGGAAGGATAGTCTACCAGCCCACTTGACTGCCTGAACGCCCCTACGGATGCTATCGACAGTAATTGATTTTGCAAGGTCCACTGCACCAGCAGTAGGAGATTGATGTGAGATAAGGGACGATATCGCAGTTAACGCAGTGGAGAGGTTGTCGAGCTGATGATCCCCGTAAAGGGGGAAGAGGGCCTTAAGTGGCTGGTCGAAACACGGTAATTGAGCTTCAATCAGCTGAGGTGCTGGATGACTGAAGTTGCTCGGATCGAGAGAGATAGAATGCGACGCAGGCCCATCAGTTTCGGGCTCCCACTCCCTACTATTGACGCGAATAGCAGGAATGAAAATTGAATCGCTCTCTGATACCACTCTGCGAACGAGGCCTGACACCTCCGTGTGAGTCTGGGGACCCAAGACGAACGGCCTACCCGCCCTTGCGATGGCCGCCTTTTCTGTTGCGATGGCTTCAACAGTATTACCCAAGAATGCTTGGTGGTCGAGATCGACGGCTGTGAGCGCTGAGACAAGGACTACTTCATCTGGAATGATGTTCGTCGCGTCCAACCTCCCTCCCATTCCTACTTCCAGCACGACCAAATCTACCTTGACCTCTTCGAAAGCTTGCAGAGCTATGAGTGTGAGGAGCTCAAAGTTGCTGAGCTTGACGGGCAGCCTCCCACTGCACTCTTCGATTTTGCTCTGAATCGAGGTGTAAAGCTCTGGTGAGATGGGCTGATCATTGAGCAGAATCGAATCGTAGATAGAGACCAGATGGGGACTATTAAAGCGACCGACAGAGAAATTGGATTGCAGCAGAACGGACGCTACGATGGCGGTAACGCTTCCTTTGCCATTCGTCCCCGCGACATGCACCGTTGGTCGCGTATACCGAGGAAGAGCAGAGGCAACCGCCCTGATTCTGTCGAGCCTCAAGTCGATGGACATGTCAGAAGTCACAGTCACATGAGCAGTGTCACATCCAATATATTAGTCACGTGGTTTTTATTGTGCTTAGTGCGGGTCGTCGCTGGCAACGCGCTCTTCCCTCCAATCCATCTAACGACGTTGCACCTTCTCTCGGTATTGTTTTTGGCAGAGAGGCATGTAGTGCGTGGAGATACAAGGGAAAGCAACTACTGTGCTGTATTGTTGTGGATGTCTACACCATCGCGACCTCAGTCTTCAAGGATTCGGGTGTTTCCAAGACGAAGGATGTAGCGCCTTCGTAGGTGGAGGAAAACTCAAAATAAGGTGAACTTTAGTAACCGGCCTTCCCTGCGTGTCTGAAAACTGTTTCGTCCGCCTGTTAGGTTATTGTGACACTGCTCTATTACTACTTTGGTGTTAATGTAAACCGCTGGATCGTTTGGAGCAACCCACCAACCTTCTTCATCTTCCGGCGGGATCCTACATGAACTTTGTGCTCACAAAAGCACAGCCCTCTCTTTAAGATAGGTGGTGAGGAACCGATCCAGATACGAAATTGAGCCAGTTCCAGCTCAATCCTCCGCTAACCCCGATTTACATGGACATTAGGATTCCTGGATACGATTGGGTGCACATATATGCCGACCTAGGTTTCATCCGAGACTTGGGTACTCATTACCGCTAGCTGTACCTGAACCTCCAAAGGTACTCCCTCGTATCTCCGACTTCGAACGCCCTCGAAAGCCTGCGTCTGCCGCATGGTAGCCTCCAGCTAGTATAAATAAAGGAAGTAGCGCCTAATCGTATCACTTACACCTCCCTCCACTAAGCTCGCCCTCCCAGAATCTTCCTGGCGAACAGAATTGCGCCTCGAACTCGACTAGCTTGCATATATCTCCTACTTCGAATGATACATTACGGTTTCATGGCCGAGGTGATTGGTCGTCGCCGCGCTGGCTTTTCTCCAGCTCCATTACACAACGCCAGGGTGGATGCACCGGCTGCTTTCCCGGCTACAATGCCCATTTGGCGGCTCAACCCTTAAGATGCAACTTTCTTCGTCCTGCCATTTACATCTCGAGTCGTCTCAGAAATCCACTGATGGATTTTTGCATATGTCTCTTCGCTTTTTGTTCCGGCGTTGGCTCGTCCTCATCACTTGGGCCTCAGGTACGCCTGAAACCCTCCCGCGTAGAACAAAAAACTCGACTGCTGACAACACGGGGTCCACACGAAGCTTGATAGAAACCATCTTTCTTTTTGCACCGCACTTCCTGCTCATCCGCCTCGACGTGAGAAATCGCAGGATTTCAATTTCACGTCTTCCCTCCATGACCCATCAAAACCCCACAAATGCCCAGCAAAACGGATGTTGCGGACAAATGTGATGTCCTGGTTGAACATTGACGAGAAAACAGGCCCTGGGGGGGTCAGGTGAGGCTTACATTCCAATCGAGAATTGACTAATCGTTTAGCAACACTTTGCCCTCCTCAATCAACATCATTTATGACGGGACCTCGTCTGACAAGCTCTTGACAAATGGCCTTGCACGTCGAAGCCATGAGTTTGAACAAAGAATTCAGCGTGACCACGGTTGACCCTATGGGCACGTGTAACATTACACGCCGCAGGATGCGCATTTTGAACGAATTTCTCCTTATCTACGTACGTTAACGTTACTGATTTGAAGCAATCACCCCCACCAGCACAAGTCACGAGAAGACGGAGCTCAGCCACGACGATGGCTCACCATCTCGAATTGGATCGCACATCCGCTCACGTCTCGACAGCGGTACGCTATCCTTTAGCCTCGCCATCAAACTCCATCCCAAGTCCCAACGGCATATTTTGACTCCCTTTTTTTTTCACGAATTTCTCCGCAAGTGACTTTGCCGATAAGGGGTGGGTACCATCGGAGGAAGCGGAGCATTCTACCATCTTGGGTGCGCCATGAACGAAAACAGCGATTCCCATCTTCTCTCTTATTGTTCTCCCGTGTGAAGAAACCCCGTGGAAGCTCTGGGCTTGGGACGGCTTGCAGGGCCTCAAAGTCGACCTGACCCGCGTAACGTTATCAGATTGCCTGAACAAGGTTTTCAGATTCTCGAAAGGAAAACTTCGACTTTGTCCTTTTTGTCTAAACAAGGTTTGGGGCTCGTGGCAGGAAAGACTCTTTGATGCGTCCAACCGTACGGTGGGTGGAGAGGGGGGGGGGTTGCTAAGTTGTGATATGACCCTCTCGAGTTCAAAAAGTTGCCAATTGGCACCCGTCTCCGGGCACAGAAGTTGACTGATGAGTCGATGATTAGGTGTCAACTTGCTTGGTGATCATGGAGCTGCCGCCCCTCAGCCTTGATCAGGAACATCAAACGGTTGGTGGTGGCTGAAAAAAGCCCATGAGGGATCCACAAATCCCGACCTGCTTAATTAGGCAGGCTGATAGACTTGCAGCCGGGTTAAACCTGCCGAATATACCCTCTCAGCAAAGCAAATAAACCCATTTAGGCGCGCAATCTCTCCAAAACGCTTCTGATGTGCACAGAAACCCGTCCTGTTTCTGCGTCGTATCTGGGCTCAGGGATGACAAATCCGTACCGCCGGGGAGGGACCTCGTGCGGGGTGCAAAAACTATAACCGTAATCGTAATCGCAATCCTGGTGCGCGAGTCCTGGGTGTTTACTTCTTTTTTTGATTTCTCAAAGGGCTGGCTGGAGCTTCGGGTCAAAACGTACTCGAAAAGGGGAACGGAAGGAAGGGGGGAAGAGGAGGGCGCGTGTATGCAGCGTGTAGAGAAGAAGCATCCAAATGGATGCAAGCGTAAGTGGCCAAATGTATCGAGTTTGCGAAAATGCTACATGTGCTCTGTTGCGGTCCTGGCGTCATCTCGCCACCATACCAAGTTGTAATTATCCGCATCGGGTTCGGGCTACGCGTTCCAGCGCTGGGCTGGCCATTGCTATCGGTGAATTGAGGGTTGCGATCAGGAAGCAAATGGAATGGGTGTCGCGGACAGCGGAATCCCCTCGGGCGAAAAAAATCAACTAATCCGGATGGACGCTCACTCGCTCACTCGAACTTTGAGATGACTCACGCGGAATACATTACCTTGCCGTTCCCCTCATCTTCAACTGCTCACAGGTACCGCGCATCTCGCAGCAACACGTGTTGTAAAGCCACACATTCTCTTTATTCCTGCCATTTCCCCAGAAATACTACACACGCTCTCATACGTAGGTAAACAAACGGACAATACGAACGAGAGCGAATGATCGAGTGTAACTGACTGAGGAGGGATTAGGTAAAGGCAAAGAACGAAGAAAAAAGGGTTGCTTTGGAAGAGTACAAATGCAGCTCAATGCCGTATGTGTCGAACAGATGCAATGCGGTTGGCTGGGCGGGTGAGGAATGCATTGGGGAAGGTGCGGATTCATGGGACGTGGTGGGTGGCGAGGGGAGAGCGGAATGTCAAAAAAAAGGTTTTCAAAATATCAATATAGGCAGGTGGAAGGTGTGGATGCGGGTGTGGAGGGGAGAGGGGGAATGGGTATACGCGGATTGAGGAGACGGGGGATTTGTGGGCGGAAGGAGAGGGAGGGGGGTGAAAGAAGGTTAAAGAGTAAGTCGTCAAGAACGTGAAAAAGAACGTTGAACACAAGTGTGTCAATGCGAAACTAAAAAGCAAAAAGAAAAAAGGCTTGTGGCAAGGCAATATGCGCGGGCGGGCAGGTGCGTGCGGCGGTGGTGGTAGTGGTGCGAGTTTGATATGCCGAGTTCGTCAAAATCCGTTCTTTACACGTTGAACAAAAGAGATACGCGAGTGCGAGAGTGACTTGGGTGGGTGAGGGGTATGACCATGGCACAACACAGCTAAACCGGTGTTTGATGGTGGTGGTAATGTGATATCGATATCGTGACGAGGCGTGAAACGGAAAACGAGAGAACAAAGCCAAAAAAAAAACCCCAAGAAAGAGGCTGGTAATGGTGAAGACCAACCGACGACGGCACAGCCAGATCGTGAAGAGAGACCAGTATTCCAAGCGGCCATGGGTATGCGTTCGAGTACGAGTTTGATTTGAATTTGAGGGGAATATCAGGGGTAACGCGAGCGGGACAAGGTCGTCGAGAAGCAACCCAAAAAATCCAAGTGGAACACCGCGATGATGAAGCCCGTGCATCATCGTCAGAAAAAGTCGTGGGCCGGCCAAGGTCGTGAATTGTCGTTACAACTTGAAAGGCGCAAAGGAAGGATCGGGGGGAGCCTGCATCCCAATCATTGGTAGTAGGCGGACGTGCGACGACGGCCGAGCGAACGGGAGAGATAGGTAACGAGGAAAAGGAGACAGGAGAGGGAGGAAACGGAGCAAGAGGACGAGGAGGGGGAGAAATAGAAAGAGTCCACGCCAGGGGACTCCCGAATCGGTAATAAAATAATATATGAGCAAGATATGTACGATGGGGTCGTGAAAGAGCGGGCGTGAAAGTACAATGGTCCAATGAATGACACGATCGTAAGAGGAATGAGTGGTGGCAGAACAGATGGACAACAAAAATCCGTGGGGGTATGGTAAGCGCTATGAACAAGGACAGAACAGGGGGAGAGGGTATGGTATGACAAGAAGAGAACAACAATCTCACCAGCACACGACGAATGAACAGAGCCAAAGGGGTAGCAAACACAACTTGGCAGGCATAGTCCGTGAAAGCAAGGTGTAAAAGGGAGCCAAGCCAAGGTAACAGAAAAAGGACAGACAGGAGATGAAGAGACGATTTCACAACAGGAGATGCCCTACCGTTCGCCGTCGTCGCTGTCGATCCAAAGCGAGCATGGACTTGTGGGACTCTAGCGGTGCGTTGATTCTCCACATGTCGATTTCTCCCTGCGCGGAAAGGCGTTCCAGATCCCAGCGCGCCCACAAAAAACCTCTCTTTCGCGTCTCATCTCGTCCTCGTCATCTCTCCACCTCCCCACCACCTCAACAACACCGACTCATATGCTCTTGGACGTTCAGCTCAGCTCAGACTCAAATCATCTCATCTCATCTCATCCCACAAAAAAGGAGTTGTAAAATGCAAGTTTTCGATTCATATTCATGCTTCTGCTGACATGACATGTGGACGCCGAATCCGAAGACACTGCAAATCGTGGGGATGTGGGGAGACGAGATGGAATCGATCGTGAGTCTGAGTGAACCCCTGCTCCCTTTAAAAAAGAAAGAAATCCCCGGGTATTCAAGAGTAAAGAGAAAAAGCAAGCAAAAGAAAAACGAGAAAAGGGGTATGTGGGGAATTAAAATATACATAGGGGCATACGAGCGGGGAGCAGGTTTAGTTGAGATCGACGCAAAACGCTTCGAGCTGAACGTCATATAAAAAAGAAAAGAGACCATATGCATGAGATGGATGATGTTGTGGGATGATTGCTTGTAGGGGGAGGTGTGCGTGGTATGAATGATGGGCGATGACGGAGGACAGACAGAGAGGTGTAGGGTAGGGGGCAACGATGAGCAGAAACAACAAATACATGATACACATATCCGTACAGGAGAAGAGAAAAGGGCGGGGGATGGAGAACAAGACACAGCAAAAGTCGATGCGAGAGCGTGAACAAGACGATGCAAGCGTGAAAAAAGCGTCCAGCCCAAAGGTCTCGATGCCTTCGACGCTGGCTGACATCTCCGTCGTCGTCGAACGTGGAGCCGCGGGTTACGGCAGGCCCGGGCGCGACGACAAGATGCTCAACATCAACCATCAACAAAAAAGGGGGGAAACAAAAACAGCGGGTAGATGTGGGAAAGCAGATAAAAAAGACAAAAGAAAGAAAAAAGAAGAGAAGCAGCGCGCAACGTGAGAGTTCATGACGTTTTCCCTTTTTTTCCACGCACGGCGGGTGTGCGTCCGAGTCCGGCGAGTCGTCGTCTAGTGGAACGCGTGCCCGGTCATCATGTCGTCAAACGCCATCAGCCCCTCCACGTTCGGCGCGTGCACCGCGTGTCCTGCGTACTCCATCGCCGCCACGTTAACGCCCATGTTCATGCCCGCCCCGAGATCTACCCCCAGCGAGTCGAATCCGTCCGCGTTGAACTTGGCCATGTCCAGCTGCGCCGTAGGGATCGAGTTGATGTCAAAGTCGTTCCCCTGCAGCTCGGTGCCATTAGAAGGCCACAGCGAGTTGTTGTCCCAGCTGTACGAGGCAAACTCCATCTGGAGGTCGATTTCGGCCTGCGTCTGCGGGGTCGAGACCACGCTCGACGCGGGCGTCGTTGATGTGGACAGGTGTGGGAAGGACTGTGTAAGGAGGGTGGCGGGGGTATAGGGGCTTGAGATGGGCGAGGACGAGCCCGAGGACGATATGGGGGAGATGACGTGTTGAGGGAGGATGGACTCGTGCGGCATCGTCAATCGGCCAAGATCGTGTTGCTGGTGATACGGCTGCTGGGGCAGATGGTACAGCGGCTCGGACGACTGCAATGCGATGACGTTAGTGGCGATGCAAGACGCGCACGCACAGTCGGATCTTACCTGGAGGCTTGCGTCGAATGGCGCCGTCTGGCCGTAGGCCGCTGGCATGTAGTCAAACGTCGACCACGCGCTCTCGGATCCCGATCGCACGGGGACCGTTGGCAGCGTCGGCGAGGTGGGGCAGGAGGTGAAGACGTTGGGGACGCCAATCATCTGATAGTGTTGCGGCGGCGGTGTGGGCACCGAGTGCGAGCGACTGCTCTGATGAGGGTACCTCAGGGGCAACGCAAACTTGATGCTCTCGCTGTCCGTCTCCTGGTCCACCTCGGCCGCGATGCTGATGGAGCCCTTCTTGACTGCCGTCTTGGCTGGCTTCCTGCTCTTCGATCTGCCATCCTTGTCCTTTGCCCGCTGCGGGCGGTAGACGTAGTTCGGGTACATCTGCTCGTGCTCCTTCTTCTTCTCCTTTGCCAGCTCCTCCCAGTACTGCCGCTCCTCGGCCGAGAGACCCTTCCACTGCTGGCTGATGGCTTTTGAGAGATCGGCCTGGCGCTGCTTCTTGGCCGGCACATCGGAGCTCTCGTCGTGGACGAGCGCGGCCGCCTGGCGGTCCTCGCAGCATTTCCGGCGGAAGAGGATAAAGGCGTTCTCGGGCCGCTTGATGTAGTCCTCGTCACCCTTCTTGGGGCGTCGCTCAACGACATCGCCGTGGGAGGATGGGACAGAGACGGAGGAGGTCGACGACTTTCGTCGCTTGTGTATCGAGGAGGACGAGGGCGAGGCGATGGCGATCGACTCGGGGGACAGGCGGGCCAGGGGCGGGGGCGGTGTTCGTATTCTGCCAAAGGGGTATGCTTCGGGCTCAAAGGGCGAGTTGGAGGGCGAGGGCGAGGGGCTGCCGTCGAGATTGTGTGTTGCGGGGAAGGTGAAGGCTCTTGGTGTGGGTGAGATTATTGTGAGGGCGGGTAGCTGTGCGTCCATGGTCACATCGAGTGCTATGGGAAGGTGAGCGCGAGCGGGAACAAAAGGGACAATACTGACATAGGGACTGAGTCTCGCGGTTGCGTATAGCAGGCATGATTGTTCGGAATCGGTCTTGTTCAGAGTAAAGTTCGTGAGGATAATGAGGTATAGAGAGCACCGCGCAAATGCAAAACAAGAAGGGAGGAAAGAAAGAATAAGATGACGGGTTGAGGGTGCAACCTGTTTCTTATGAGACCGTGATCTGTAAAGAGACAATTGCACGGGGCCACGGAGTGAAAGACAATACAGCCGTCCTGTTATATATCTTGCGAGAGCCAGGACTGCGACCAGCCACCAGATCCCATCGCCATCCAGATCCACTTTTATTTTTCCGCTTATTTCATTTATTGACTATTGTTTCCGCCAATCCCAGATCCCATTATGTAACCCAATCCCATCTGAGAATGCCCGCTGCCCTCCTCTGCGCGTCCTCCTCCCCACCCAGCGCGCCCTGCGTCCCGTCTCCACCCCCAGCGCACCGGCGACGGCGTGCAGCTGAGGACGCGGCCCTCTGGCGACCAAAACGGACCGAGATCTCGCGCGCGATGGCCGGCATCCTGCAACCTGCCATATATGGCACTCCTGACCCGACCCAGGATTTGCCTTGGATTCTCCTTCCCTTTCCGGCCTGCATTCTGCCTCCCCCTCCCCCTCCCCCTTCTTTCCTGCCCATGTTTCCCTCGCCTGCCTCTCTTGTCTGGGTCCATACGCAGGTGCTCCGATCGTGTTTGATTGGCCCCTCCTCGATCTTGTGGATGGTGCTGCACATATTCCCCCAGGATCCGGGTGCGCCAGCGTCCGTGAGAGCTCTTGCCACCCCCTAGCCTTGACTACCACCTGTAGTTTGCGCGGGACACCAGGAACTCGCCTGCATATGCATGTATACGGGGGACCCAAACCTTCGTTCTTCACCGGCACTATCAAAGTGCCTGTTTTAATGATTGCACCCCAAAATGTAAATTGAATTTCAAACCAGACACAAGTTATCTCCCTGGAGGTTAGGCTGCCCTCTCTGTGCAGCTTGTGGCATCATCAAGATGTCGTGTCTGCCGCGACCGACTCGGAGGTCCACAGGCTTCCTTCATTCGTTCATTCAATTCAGTAGGCAAAGCAAAGTTTCGTTCCCAGTCCCTCGATACGCAGGCTCGGAGGAGCCTGTTAGACGCACTGTATGTGCCTAGGGGGTGAGCAAAAAGAATTGGCGCCGAGCGACCCGCTTCAGCTCCACTTGCTAGCTGGACAGGACAGGTACTGCGACCAATCAACTGCAAGTCGGACCCGCCTTGGTCGCGATGCGTGACTGGCCTTGCAAGGGTTTGGGTTTGACAGCCCAACCATACCACACTAAATAATTCCAGACACGTCCAGCGCTGATCGTCAGCACGCCAAATGATCCGTGCAAACGCCCAAAAAGTGCCATTCTCGGGGTGTCCTCCCTCGTCCTGCGAATCCGACATGTTGCTACTCGTTTCAGCCTCGCTTTAGAGTTAGTTGGCCACCCATCGCGAGGAGCTTGTCTTTAAATAAACCTGACTGGCATATTCTCCCATGCTAAGAAAAAATTGAGACAAGAGTCGAGAATGGAGACAGTCCTGAAAGGGCACCTGCAGGAGAGGTCAGCTGTACGTTACCACCTCTAGATCTACGTATACTACTAGAGCTTTTTCCGCCAGCCTGAGGGAGGCCCCCCGACCCCTTTTCGCCGACGTGGTTGGTTGGCATAAGCTTCGCCGTTTCAGAGCTTACGCCGCTGCGCCATTGTTCGCTCATCTTTTTTGCTCGAGTCACTGATGCGCCTGCAGGTGTGGCTCGGAGGAGCCCAGAGCGTCGTGACGTGCTCACGTTCACACCAACCCCTGGCGAGTTGCGTCCAAACACTCAGCATGACATGGCGAGGATACCGCGATGGCGGTACCATTCCAGTGGCAATGCACACGGCGCAGGCAGTAAGCAGCCTGAGCAGGTAGGACCGCGCATCCGTGGAACATATCCGAACCTCAAAGGGGTCGGAGGACGTACTACGACAGTCCGAGTCCCTTTTCGGGGGTTGTGGCGCTCGTGGCAAAGGTTGCTCGGAACGGAGTCGACGGGAGCTGTATCTGTATGCATATGTTGTTGGTGACTTGCGGTCAATCGTGATCGGCTGAACCTTGTAATCTCCTTGACGTGAGCATTGAGCAGGCCTGAGGGAGACCACACCCCGTGAGCCTGTGAACTTGCGAGCGTGAGGCTACGACGAGGGACGCGCGCCCCTGCCCCCCTCCCCGATGGGGGTAAGGCGAGCAGTAGAACCGCCGAGTGCGCGGGATTTAATTCTGACATGTCCCAGTCTGGTTTAGCCCACGTCCGAAACTCGAACTCTGTTCGCGATGCAAATGCAGGTGAGCCTTGATGATCATGAGCTAATAGATGTGAGAACGTCGTCTGTGGGAGGGTGCTAAGAGCCCCCGAGATGCCAGTGAGGAGACCGTACTAGGAAGTCTCAATGGCCTGTTGTGCCAATGTTACAGTTGAGGCACTTGGGCGGTGATAGGCAGGGAATGCCAGTGGGCTGCATAGAGATGACCCGGTGCTTACTACTGTGCACTGACCACTGGTACCCTTCAGCGGCAGTGGCAAATAGAACCCACAGTCACCTAGGAGCTTCTACAGAGTTCTGTGATCGTGGTATCCCTCGGTCGTGTGGAATAGCTCAGGCTACTGCCAGTTGTAGGGATAAACCAAGTCCCGATAAGATAAGCTCGGGACCCATGTAAGCACCCGAGTTGGATTCCAGACAAGCCATTGCGCTCACCACCGCATGCAAGGGGTGCTCTTATTGTCTCAATCTTCCTTCTCGCGAGGCGCCAAATCGTGGAGTCGTGAGATCAACCAAGGAGCTCACGAACCCCCACTCCAATCCGGATTCAATGCGCGGATAAAGCATCCTAGTGCAGGATGGCCCAAGAGAAGGCGGCCATCCCATTCAAATGATTCCCAAAGTGAGGCGATTTTTTTTCTCGCTCAAGGACTCTGTGGTAATGAATGAACGGCGTTGTGCATCCAAGACGCATGGCGAGTATGATAGGCATATCCGTGCACACGCAATATGCCTACGGGGAGAACTCGAATCCACACACACATTGCTATTACTCCAAAGACTCATCTACACCGCCTCCATCGTACCATTCCACGAACGAACGAACGGTGTATGCACCGCGACCATTCCGGGACGTTGCCTTGTAATTTCCTTGCGGGTCCAAAGCGGCCGCACGCGGACGGGGAGTGTGTGCTGCTAATTGCCTATACAACTTACACCTTACAGCCAATCCAATTATCGATCCATGGCCTCGATACGTTTTGACGGTTCGAATCCGTGAAAGTGCCAGTGCACGTGCACGAGGCCGGCTGTGCGGTGGTTCTTGGGACAAAGGGAGAAGTCTTTATTTGATGGAGGCGGCCACGGACGACGTCACGGAAGTAAGGCAAAGTACGTCCTAGATTTTACGCAGGCGCGTGTGTGTACGTTGGTCTGTGTGGGAGGTATGTGCTCGTGAGAGGTGCATAGTGAGGATGTTGAGTTGTGATCTGGAACTCGAACCTCGCATGGCTTAGATGAATGAAATGCAATATCGATCGTGCGTGTATAACTCGAGTTATGAATTGGCTAGACGTCATCTGGTTTTTAAGCTTTGAGCTTCTAATGACAATTCTTCGAGCTGGAGATGAAAAGCCCTTCTTTCATGTTCCGTGGCCATGGCCATACCCAATACTGCGACCATCGATATCGGCATCCCGCCGCCGATACTTCCGGTATTCGAAGTCCCAACCCACGCACCTCAGACTACGCCACGAATCTGATGCAGGTACGACTAAAAGCGAAGAAGTGTACACTAATGGATGGAGCGTGCATCTGAACCAACGCCGCTCGAGCTCATCGAGTGCCATGTGCATTGACTCGTGTCGTGCAATCTTATAGACCTGTGATGGATGTGGGCGAGTCTTCGAGAAGTATCTGTGGTGCCCGGTGTTTGCGATAAAGTAAACCAGTCCATCAGGGTAGGAATTCGACAGCAATGCCACGTGCTGGGGTTTGATCCCGCGCGAGCTTCCTGCACCTCAAACTGTCAAGCCAGTGTACAGTCTTGGTAATGATCTGGCACGACGACTTCTTTGTCCTTTGATTGAGTCAAATGCCAATGGCACGTACTCCGCGGTTTACGCTTCGCACACGTCAAAACGCCATGGACGAATTGGGCCATGATTTACCTCTTGACCTTGTCCCAATATCATATACGATTTCCCTAGATATTTAACCTTTTCCATTGTCCTACCAATTTAGATTTTAGAATATTGTTCCGTACCACGAGTGTCACTCTCCCTTTCCCAACAGCTCCACAGCTCCACAAAAGCGACAGTGAATCAAGCCAAATCTCTAAACATTGTCTTATCATGACGAGGTTAAGGTTATACGCTCGTTATGTATGTCGCTGACTCGTGCATCGCAAAGTTCAAGATATGGACAGTTCAGGGTCGTGGAGGCAGATGGCCAAATTAGGACATGTCTCCACCGCGACTGAAGCCCCTAACCCTTCACAGCCACATACACCTTCTACTGCCCAACCACCCCCACCATTCTTCATAGCCTGTACTCTAGCTCAAGTAAATATCACCACCTAAACCACACCAATCTCATCAACGATCTCCTCGATAGAGTCGATTTGTGGGCGTCGACACAGCACGAGCACGATCTGACCCGCCGCCGGTACCTACATGCTCCAACATCACAAAAAAGTTGCAAAGTCCACTGCAAGCCTTAAAACGATCGTCCTTCGACTCAATCCCTTCTATTCACCCGGCGGGGATCGACAACACGACAACAAAAAGGAATGTCAAAATACCCGAAGGGAGGCACACCCACATAACGCCTCGAGGCAACCGCACGGGCACCGACCGATCTTTCACTCGATCGCGCTAAGCTCAAGCGCTTAAGAGGCGCTAAACCGTGCACGATCCCGACGGCTGAGGGGTTTGTGGGTGAGAACAGCATGCACGAAAACCTTCTAGCCGACTCGGAGGTTATGTTTAAATCGAAAGCTTATCGTGAGCGTGGATCGCTGTAAATTGCATTTGGCTTGGACGGTGCGGAGGTTGGTGCTATGGAGAGCTTGGAGGGGTTTGAGCCCGTGTTGACCGTGGGGGGTTGAATGTGCTGTACGGCAACTGTCAGTGTTTTCACATATGCATATGTCCTGTTTCGAGTATCGCCAAGCTTCCAAAGGGATTAGCTTTGAGTCAAGTGACATACCTATAAAGCAGTTGGAAATTTTCTATCCTCTGATTCCTTATGATACTTTGAAATAACATTGGAAATGCGATTCGAGCGATAACTCGGATTCGGGATAGTTCATAACACGAGGCCTTAAGGTTTTCTTCCAATCGGAGACTGACGCTGTCCACGACCCATTTATGGGCGAACACGAAATATGCTTAAAAACCTAGGCACTGGAGTGATCGTACGCACGATCATGGGCAGATTCGTGTGATTGTCAGTTACAGCACCAAGAGGGACTCGGGAGATTATGGAGTAACCCACACATTTGCCCCCGCGGATGTATCATAATATGAATGGCAACCAACATACCGGTGTTTGACACGGAGGGCATGTTGAAATCCGCAGTTTGTCAGAGAGTTCCAACATTGGGTTCGTGTGAGTGGAACTTTCGAAATGGTGGGCTTGAACAGGGAACTTCAGAGTTTGGAATTCATGCCGTGAGTCACTGTGATGTTGCGGCAATGTCGATTCCCTCGTACTCCGTAAGATAGGTGATAGCGGCTGCGCGGGGGTATGTCACGCACACCACAGATCGTCGGAGGATCGTACGAGTTTGGGTGGGGGCTCAAGTTAACCCCGATTTTGTGCAATCGGGGAAGGGGAACAATGTTCGATTCTGGACCCTCTTTTCCTCCGCCGCATTGGATGGTCCGTACCTGTGTCATTCTGAAGGTGCGAAGAATTCGTGTGACTGATTGGAGGAGGTGCTGTAAGGCTTATCCCAGGATGCTCTGCGTGTGGGAGGCTGTCGTAAAATGTGCGGCTTGTTCGGCAGTGAGTGAAGGTGGGATAAGAGAGCGAACATGAGGCTCCCAAGTTAAGGGTAATCCGACGATACCGCCGGTATCCACCAGGGAAAGGGAAAGTGAGTTTTATACAGTCGAAAGCTATGCAATTGAACAATGGGGAAGCTTGGTGCACCCAAGCACAGTCTACGCCGACGGGATAGACTGCTTTCGTCCATGGCAACGGCGATGCTGACATTAGGTGCTGTTTTTTCGTCCTTCGAAACGTCTTCCGTTCTGGTTCCTTGGTGGTGCTCCATCTGGTCTTGATCATTTGCTCAGGCATGCCTGGCCGGGAGACTAGTCGAGCATCAACCATAGATTGCCTCCGTCTCTCGCTCTCTGTTCATAGCATCAGTTCTCCACGCCACCTCCTAAAGGAGGGTCATCAAGCACTTGGATCACATAAGGGTTGAGTTATTTGGAGTGATTATCTTACATGTTCCAGGCACGGCGACGGAGCGCGGATCCCTTAAACGTTGAACCTCCAAGCAACCAAGTACAGCACTGCATATTGATTGGTAGACTATTGACATTTTATGCAACCTGAATGACTAGCTTGGATCAAGTACATTCGCCAACAATCAATTGCTCACCTCTTTTATCCCAAAAGCTTCAGTCAAACTCCCGTACGATCTTATCAATTTTATTTCAACCACCTGAGTGGCCTTCCCCTGCTCCCTGCACGCGATGACCATTCCCCGTTGGCGCGTCCCCAACCTTCCAACCTGGGCCAGCATAGTTTTTTAATATTTACTCGAAATCCCAGAAACCGGGGAAGTCCGGGTTTCTTCCATGACAGTTGACTTTTATGGAATCCGACCGACCGGTTGGCTCGTGCCCTCGACAAGACCCATCAGTCCGATGGCCTCAATCGAATCCTGTGTCCGGCGTACACTTTTGAACGCGTCTCGTAAGGAGTTCCCGGTGAATTGCATCTTCAGGTCGATTCGCATCATGGAGGCTGTCATGAAAAATGTCCAGCCGTGCAGGTGGAATTGATCTAGAACCTGGGTGTTGAATTGGCGAGGTCCGTAGGAGCACGGAGTGCCTGGTATTGGCTGCGAGGGTAGGAGTATCTCGTACGCTATCCCAAGGGCCTACAGCAATCTTAGCAGACGGTTTTCACATGAAAGTGGAGACTGGGACTCACCACCGAGCATGAGTTGCGGGGAATTTGATATCAATGATATCATCGCGGTAGTGGTGTAAGGAGCACGCAGTTACCCAGTACTGAGCCATCACCCAAGGCAGATCCCTGAAGTGAAATTGCCGGGTCCTCAATTCAGCGAGGCAAAAACCCTAGGCGCCGACCTTTGCCTTATTCGTTGACTGCGTGTAGCTAAAATCTTGGTGCTGTAAGGAGAAAATTCATTAATGACGGATTTCCTGTGTGCCTTTGATGACGAGGGACTTACTTCCTTATTTCCGCATAGAATGCACTCAACCCTACCTGATATTACGCCGCCATGACCAAACTCTGCGCATACCCCACATGCACGCCTGCGCGCAAGGTAAAATTTCATCATTGCTGGAAGGTCGAGAGGAAAGGGTCAACGTGTTTTGAACGACCTTGGCTGTCAACGCAGCGTCGGCATGCTCTCGTTCCGTTGCTGTCCCCCGAAGCACTGACATCATGGGAACTATGATGTAGTGCAATGGCTGCAAATTAACGACCAAGGCTATTCGCAGATCACATTTGGCTGTGTCTAGGCTGCGAGGACGGACGATTATCGCGCGGCTGGTAGGCAAGAGAACATGTGGAGAACGGATGTAAGTTGTATTATGCCCGCAAAAGGCAAGTGTCACACTGTTTGTCACAGTCAGCCCCTTTCTTTGAACCGTCCGCAGTCACGGTTGCATCCAACTCCCATTCGCCAACACAACATTGCTCATTGCACCAGTGCAGGCTGCTCAGGATCTTACCACGAAATCCGAAGAAACTACGGGCACACCTCTGCCTCGGAAACGACGCCGGTCTTCCCACCAGACACCGGAGAGTAAAGTGATGTCACCCAGTGTCAAGGTTGAGCTAGAGGCTGCAGACGCGACCGGCAAAGTTGAAATAGCAGATGCCACGATGGCCGAGGATGGGCCCCCTTTGAAGGCAAAAAAGCTCAAAATTCAGGCAACGTTCACAAACGATTCGCCATTTCCGGACTGGCCGCGTCCAACCCGAGAGGAGGCACTTGAGGTGTACCACATCTTGTCCCGCGCACACCACGACGGAAGTGGACCCGAACCCATAGAGAACCGGCGTTTTACAGATGACACATCCACGCCATCCAAAAACTCTGCCGAGAGCTGTGGTAATGTTCCCAACGTTATTGATGCGTTGATTGGGACTGTTCTATCGCAAAATACCTCCGCTCGGAACTCTTCAGCCGCCAAGAGGAGCCTTGATGCCACATTTGGTACATTCGAAGAAGGATTTGAGGCCATCGCCATGGCTCCTAAATCGAAGGTTGTGGATGCCATACGGAGTGGAGGGCTAGCCAACAAAAAGGCAGAGGTGATCCAAGGCTTGCTAAATGAGGTTAAGAAGCGATACGGGCGTTATTCGTTGCAGCACTTGGCCGGAGAAGTCGAGGACGGGTCAGAAAAGGCTAAGACTGAGCTCACCAATGACGACATCATGCAGGAGCTCATCTCGTACCCGGGTATTGGGCCGAAGACAGCGTCCTGTGTGCTATTGTTCTGTCTCGCACGGCCATCGTTCGCTGTGGATACGCATGTGTTCAGGTTGAGCAAGCTGTTGGGATGGGTTCCGCAGAACGTGAAGGACGATCGAGTGCGCGCACAGATGCATCTCGACCTCCGAATACCAGACGATCTCAAGTATGGTCTTCATGTCTTGATGATACGACACGGCAGGGAATGCAAGGGATGCAAGAAACCTGGTCAGGGAGGTTCAACGCCGTGTATCCTGAAAGCGTACATCCGAGACAAAGGAAAGGATGGCTCGTAGAGTGTGGGTATGGTGGTTAGTTGCTTTCACTTAGGCCGCGTTGCGCTGATGCATACGCTTAGTCGCCCTTTCCTAATCTATTCCTTGATCTCTATCTATGCTAGGATTTATTCCATATATCCACAATAATGAAAGCAGTGCAATCTTATCCCGGGATCCAATTTTGGTCGTTGTCTGGATAGTACCCAGGCTGCCATTAGGCGACCAATTTCCAATCAAACAATAATCGGTCATCCCAACTCCAAATATCCCGAAAGAGATAAAATCTGACCTATCGGAATTCCACAACCTTATCATTTCTACCTCTACTTGGCCAAAAAGCGCTGACAAGTTCCCCGCCGTGCTGATCAACTTGGTCCCATGATGCTGGGCGAACTCCCTTCTGATTCATTCAATGCTCAGGCCATTCAGCGAGGCACATGCTTGAACTCAGTCCTGGGTTAGGCCGCTTTTGCTTGACGTGTGGGTGAAACCTTTACAGCTAGAATGTCGGGTTTCCATGGATAGAAAGTCAGCGATAGTGAATCAAATTCCTGTCTCCGCCGTTCGCCATCGCCCACGAACAGTGCCGTGATCATTGCGCACTAGAGGTACTCCGGACACTTGTTGTCAAATATGTACTCAGGTACCATGCCTTCATTGAATAGTGATCGTGCCCTCAAAGTTGCGGTGCACATTCCCACTCCTCAATATCCCCACAAATGTTGTTATTACCACGATTAACCTGAGCGCTCATCGATGCGTATCTAGTCGAATATAAATTGCAAATTAATATCTTTACCAGTAGCGCTGGGTGGTACCTGATCAGCTCCCTCCCCATTCAGCAAAAATTGACGTCCAACGTGTTCCTCGACAACCGACGGCTTTGAAATAGGTTCAAGAACGCTAATCCGATTTGAAAAAGCAAATGGCGGGGCGGGAGGGCGGAGGCATTTTTCAACATTGCGCTAGGCAGTTTACGGAAGTGTTTCAGGCTTCCGAATTTGTTCACAGTAGCCTCATGTCGAGGGAACCTGAGCTTCCCAGGATTGTTGGACATGTTCCGTGGTGGGAGCAGGGATTTTTTGCGCCATGTCGCGCCACTCGTTGGTTGTAGGAGTAATTCAAGATTTGTATCACTGCTAGGGGTTCTCGCCTAGGCGAGTGGAAGATGAAGGCTCGTTAATCTGTGATAAATTGCACGCTTGAGAAGCCCAGGCTCTGCCTCTCCTTGCTTGAGATGCCGTTCACGAAAATGTTGCGAACGGGCTGTTCTACATCAGAACCTGATTGCGTCGAGTGCAGAAAACTGACAATTAAATAAACACTAGCGCCCACACGATACTCCCGAAGTCGCATGCCAATGCTGTGAAAGTTTCTCGCGCGCTGCGATCCTTGTTCTCACAATTTTCCGTTGAGCGAATATTCCCATCGCCCCACGATGGCGAAAGGGCTGTGGCGAGCGCATGTGGGACGCAACCGCGCATGCGCCCACCACAGCCAGTGATATTTCGGCCCGCCATCCGATTCGGTTCTGGTATTGCTATTGTTTGTTTGCCACTACGAACCCAAGCCTTTGTGAGTCCAGGGATTCAACGAACATCTTCCGCCAATTCGGATGCCCGCGTGATGCGTCGCGCAAATTGGTAAGCTGCGATAAAACCACAGTCTCGGCTTACGATTGCCATGATCTTGGCCGAGGTTGGGCGCGTAGAATGCAGCACAGTGACACCTGTTAATTAGACAGGGTTAGGTAGGCGTCGGCTCTGATTGGGTTCTACAGATTGGTCCTAACTTCGTCTTTTAGGTTTTTTGTCTAAGCCTGCCTTGCAGGACTCGTCGCAAGACGGCCTCCGGGCGTTGTTACCACCCACCCTATCACAATAGCGACGCGACCAGAGGTATTGTGAAAAGTAACCACTCCATTTTTAGGACAAATGAAATCGGAAACCAAATTTGTGGGTAGCAATTGTTGACCTCCTCGAATGATTGGACCCACTAAACCCAACAAACTCAGCTAATACCACGAGGCTCACGAATGTAGATTCGGAGGGGCATACATTCATCCGATCTCGACGTCAAGATGGAGAGCGATTTCATTTAAACGGAATGAATCCAGGATTCTGAGGAATGCAGGCCCTCTGTTTTTGGACGGGACCCGAAACCCTCGCGAATGTCTATTCGCAAGGCGCATACGACAGAGAACACTCGTTTCCATATTTCGGGCGTGTTGCTAGAGTGCTTCCGGTGGAGCACTTGAGAGGGGACGAGCGCCGTATCGCCCACTCCACCATCGACACCAGAAGCTGTAGGCTCTGATCCTTCTTTTCGACCCTCAAATATCCTCCGTTGCCTATTCGCTTCCGTTTGACTCCATTGGGCGTCACTTCTTGCCTTTTAATGTGCCTGCCTGTCATCACTGAGGCTAACGGTTCCATCAATCCTTGAACAGCTTTGACCTCTGGCAACGCGTCGACTTGGCCCATAAACATTCTCGACCATCACTTCTTGTTCCTGTGGCGATTCCAGGTCTGTCTGCTGCTTTAGGCCAAGACTGACAGTGAGTAAATCCTTGTTACTCCTACCCATTTTTTGCAAGTGGTTTACTGAATTGAGTGCTCCCGGTGCCTCTGCTTTACCTTTCCTCGATCCCCCTTTTCAGGGAAGAATAGATCATCCAAGGTCAGGATGTCAGAAAAAACGCCTTTTGCACGGGGGGCTTAGCTGCAGCGTGATTGGAGCGGTGCTCGAAAATCCTCGTCGCTATCCTATCTGCATTCCAACACTTACCATCCTTGTCGACGCTCGTGCGCTAAGCCTTCCTCAGCTCACCACGGCCCGACTCCCCCTTCTCGGTGCTACTCAAGCTTTCAGCGAAGAAGCTGAGCGGGCAGGCGTGCTGATAAAGTTGGACTAACCTTTGAGGGACACAAGAATGCCGGCATGCTGATATTGTGCGTGATTTAATACTTTTCCTCTTCACATCTCTCAAGCTGGATCTCGAGCCACTTTTCCTGATTCGTTCAACACAGTGCTGTGGTCCTACAAGGATCAAACGGCAGGGGAAGACAAGAAGCTGTGATGCGACGTTTGACTTTTTTCAGGGCGGGCGGCTTGGTTTTGGGTAAATTAGGGGTACGCGCTGATGATAGTCGTTCTGGGCGTCAATGCACGTATGGACCCATTGTTTTTCTTTGTCAAATTAACTTCTCATGATCAGTTAAGAACGAGAGGGAAAAAAACAGGGTCCAAGATGGTGCTGATAGCGGAGGTCGAGTCCTCCGGAGCTGACATCGCTTGTAGGGCGATTGGTACCTTGATGCCTCGAGTCAAGGTGCGAGGCCGTTGACGGTATGAGCAGGCTTCGTAACCCAGGATTCGCATTTTTTTCTTTACCCCTTGCGAGGAGGTAATATGTCTGTACTGGGAGACCCACACCAACGGAACAGGAACTCTTGAGAATCCGGGATGCGTTGGCCCTCTCAACAATTGGGGTTCACAATCTGGTCTCGGCGATACGGAACAACATTGTGCGGGCTCCATGAATCCGCAGCTCACGAGAGATGAGGGGCTCAATCTGCTCCTGCATGGGATTCCTCGTCGTCGAGCGTTAGCGAGAGAAGGCATCGAATTACGCAGGGTGTCTCCAAGTCACGAAAGTGTCCAGCATCAGGCAACGTCTACATCTAGGGTGACTTGTGTGGGTGCTTCAATTCTTTGCTCGTCGTATGCAACCTGCGTGTCTGATGGAACTTTAGCCACTAAGCGGCTTCGTTTTCCACCCACCCGCATCGCCCGCAGCACGGGTTTGGAGTTGCGTTTATGCTCGTGACCTTTCTCCGCCCTATCCTCACACACTAACGAGCGACCATTCTCAAGCTCCACCCATGCCCATGACACAGGGCGTGTGCATAGCGTGCTGATCGCTGAAACGCACAAAGGATGTCCCATCTAAAGACATACGAAGTGGCAACCAACAGACTACGACCAGTGTTCTATCATTCCTCACATGGCGATTCCAAGTGTTCAGACTTTGTCCGGTGCGCCGGAGGTTTTCCATTCCTTCACTTAAAACTCACCTGGATCCCATATAGTCCATGCTACCCCGATGCCACACCATTCCCGAATCGAGCCTAGACTAAGGATTACCCCCCTTCTACCGCGATTCCAGTCACACTTATCGTAGCTGAGGCCCAGTGGCATCTCCCGCTTGCAAGCGAAACTTCGACGACGGTTTGAAATTCCAGGTCCCGATGAAGTTTTAATCAATCACTCCACCTTTGGGAAGGACTTTCCAATTGAAACCATCTGAATCAAGTGAGTGACTCAGCCTAGGGCTCCTTCATCAGCCTGATCTTATTGTCTTTCGTGCACTCCTTTCGCAGGCAATAAGCTCAATCAAGTCACGGCCTGGCTATCGTTCATAATCACTGTCATCAAGTTCCTTCTCGAAGGATCAAACCTACTCGTTGCTATGGTCATTGCCTGAAGCCATCGAGGGTAGGACCTGAAGTTCGTATCAGAATGAAACGGCATGGCATGGGCATAGCATTGGATGAAAAGCTCTTTCAGGATCCCCCCTCACCGGGCACTCATCATTCTGATCTCCCCAGGCTCTCCTCGCCCAACGAGCGCAACCAGGACTGAAAGTCCAATGATCTCCTCGACAAGTCATAGTCACATGGGATGGCACATAGCATATAACATCGACAGGAATGGCGTCGAACCCACATATTCCCAGCATACCCGGGAGCCCAAGATAGCCCATGCCCCCAATCCTGCCGAGATACACACCCCGGAATCCAAACCCAAACCGCATCTTCTCCGTCTACTCGAGTTCTTGTGGTGCTTTCGCAGATTATCACCACACAAGGGAAGAACACCATCGATGGAATAGTTATCGGCATATTCGGCTCGGGGGTGATCATGAATTCACGTCAACGGTGGGGGGACAAGTCTGGAACTGCTCGAAATGGAAGGTACGTGCACTTGGTTTCGATGGATTTGGTCAATGTTGTACTTTCCTCGCTGACCACTTTGAAAAGGTCTTCATTCTGTCCGATTTCCCATGATACGGTGGGCTTTGCTCGATGGTGCTTTCTCTCGTGCTGTGCTGCGAGGCCGGGCGGGCGATCTAGTTGAAAGCCGATAAGCACTTTCGCTGCGGTTGGGCACACTCAGCCACATCAATGATGAACGGCATTCGAGGCCACTCAAGAATACGCCGGAGGGATCAACAGAGAGAGCAGGACAGGCGTCTAATTTGGAGCCCTGGAGTGATGGACAACGCGCACACGGCCACTGCACAGCATGGTCTGCGCGCAGGACGAGAGTTGATCGTGGGTGGTGTGCAACGCTGTATGGGGATTCCATACGTCATTAACCTGAGCCCAAAACAGGATAGGCACGCTCACCCTCACTCCGATGGAACAGCTCATCCGACCCATGGCATGGCCAGCTTCGCTCAGCCTGTTCAATGAGACGATGAGAAAAAAGTGGGCAGGTGTGGCCACCAGCCATCTTTACGTACATCCTCCCCACCGCCACATGTTCCCCTCTAGCTCCGGCCAAGTGAGAGCGATTCGGCGCTCTCGCCAGATGACCTGCATTTACGGGGATAGCTCCAATGAGTAGCAACTGTGGTACTCCAACTATGGCTGATAAGTTTTTTCTTTTGCGCCGTTACGAAGGACACCGAACCCTTGACCTCGAGTTCACCGCCGTCCCACCCGGCACAGGCGTCCTGAGCCGCAGTGCCGACCGAAGCGATTGTCTCCATCCGTTTCTCGTTTATTTTGACTTTGACGTGACGAGTTCGTTCTGTCGGAAACTTCCTGCCTATTCGGGATGACGTGGATCGAGGATTTATCCTCGCAGGTCAATCTGCTGTTGGGGACATTTGATGTTTCACTCATGAATTGGATCTCTAGTTTGCCGAGGATGTAGGTGCCTTGACGTGTGCTTGAATGGCAATACTGTGCATCTTGAAGTTGATTTGCATTTTGGAGGGAGGTATGATATGGACGTTCGGGACGGTATCGATGAGATTCGTTGGAGTCTTGTACTTTGTCCGGCTATCTCGTGCCTCGAGGCAGAGCAGAACATCTAGAGGTTCGTATGCTGGTGCTATCTCAGTATGCAACTTATCTCCTTAACGGACCATATCCCTTCGGTCAGGCTCAAAGAACCTCGGAAATTATCATGACATAACTCAACTTGAAGGCACTCGTACGAGTTCTCATCATTTTTCTAGCGACACCGCAAACGTTATCCCACATCACCCAGCTTCTTCTCGTTCGTCATCTTTGCTTCTTGCCAACTACGCTCAGCCGGAACTTGGGATAGTTGGCTGTCTTGCGAATTTTTTTCCCGCTCATCTTGACCCTGGGCGTCCCATGGGCACCTTCGGTTATATTAAAATCTGCCCATGATGTCATGGGTATCCATCGATGTCTGATGTCATACCACCGCAAGCGAGCTCGCAAAGCTATATACGCGGACGGGCTCAGTGAGAGTACTTACTCTGCGCAACTTGTCGGGTCTTCTTCCTGAAGACGTCGTCGAACGACTTTTGGAAGGGCCAGCAAGCCCTCCTGATTTGCCTGGACGAGCCAACGCATGCTGATGTCCAAATTTGGCTCCATTCGCCCTCTCCAGGTCCGAGGCTCCTGTTGGGCCTCCGTCTGAGCTTGTGCTCGAGTTTCTGATGAAGGTGAAGGAGCTGTTGGGTGCCGGACCGTACGAGTGGAACAACATGGTTCCCTGCCTTTAATTGGTGTGATCCCCATTCCTACCTGAACATTGCTTCCGTTGGGAAATCACTTGCAAGGGTCACGACACCCTTGGACGCGCACGATAAGATAACTCCGTTTTTTCTGGGGCATGACCACTCCGTCCGGTGGGTATGGATGCTCGCGAGTCACGACGAGTCGTATGACGAGACGCGTGCGGAAGACGCTGCACACCTGGCGTGAAGCGAATTGAAGCCGCGGAGCTGCAAACGATAACGGAAGGGGACTGTGGGAGAGGAATCTGGTTTGCAAGGGTGCATCTGACGGTATCAGTGATGGAGATTCCACGAGGGCTGAAAAAGGGATGCTTGGCCCGGAGTGCTGGCTCTGATCACAAGAACAAAGTTCTGCTGAGAGGATAAGGCAAGACGGGAACAGGAATCCGGATCCTTTGCGCAAAAACAGCAGGTCCACCCCGTCTGCGCGCGTCCCTCGATTCTCTGGGTCTGTCTTCCCTTTTCTGATGCATGGTGCACCACAAAGTCCGATGGCATTTGGGGTAAGGAACTCTGGGAATGACCAGAAGCTGGTCAGCTGTCTGTCGTGCATTCCAGGGCATATTCAGGCCATCACAGCCGTCTTTCTCGTCGCTGCGATGTGGCCACCCTCGGCCTCGGGGTTAGGGTCCTGCTTATGTCATCGCGGGTCATGTGAGCGCCACAGCAGCCAACAGGAACGTGGCAGGATCCGAACCTCCTCCTCACCTGCCCCAGATTGACCGCCACCAGCCTCCGAAATGCTGGACATGGTTCCAAGGTACGTGTCTCCCACCGAGCTCAGGAGCAGCCTGACCCCTCCCGTAGCCCCGCGTACGCCCTGTCGCCCGAGCTGTGGTCCCGCCTGCCCATCGAGCTCTTGCGCGAAATACTCCTCTTCGTCGTTGCGCGCGACCCTCGTCGCGGCCGTCAACTGCGTCTTATCTCTCGCCATGTAAACGTCTGGATTCTGCCGGCCTTCTTTCAGACCCTCACCCTGACGACCGCCGACCGCGTCATCCAATTCACATCGACGCTGCTGCCCAAGAGAAAGATCACCCTGCCAGGCCTCAAGTCCCACCTCCACGTTAGCCCACGGCCTCTGTCGTCCTACACCATCACCTCCCTTGCCTATGTCATCAATGCGCGCCTGCCCTCGCTCGAGGTCGCCATGGCCAAAGTCGCTCCAGCCCTCACCCACCTGCAGAACCTCGCCATCACCGGCCAGAACTTCATATCCCATGCCCACTGGCTGCGGCAATCCCCCATCCGTCCACGCTTCGTCATGCTGCTCCACTTCGGCCGTCCGCAACTCGTCAGCTTCCACGAGCCGATCTTTCAGGAGGTCACCCACCTGTACACAGCCATCCTGGACGGCAGTCGGATGACCTCGGTCGCAGATCTGCCCGCTTTGTCGCATCTAGCTCTCCATACCCGCGTCTCCTTGGATATACCCCGCGCATCGGAAATTGCTCGTACCATCGTTCGCACCCTGCAGAGGCTGCCCCGGCTCAAGATGCTCGTGTTCACCATCAACGCCAACCACTCCGACAGCGTCATCATTCGGACCTGGCGGTCCGTCCTCGAACCTTGCTTCGCAGACGAGAGGTTCTACTTCCTCCCCAATTTCGTCTCTCCGAGACAGGAGTGGACGAACATCGTCACTGGTCTTCCAAACATCTGGGACCGGGCGCTTTTGCAGCCGGCGTATTCGCCCCTTATTCTATTCGAGCTGCCGATTGTTGAGCCGCAGCTTGATCCGAGTCCGATACCCCCAGCGAGAAAAGGGGAGCCAGAGTGGGAGATTGATATGGTCCAGAGGGAAAACTTTGCCGAGACGGATGAAGACCCCACCGAGCTGTGTACGTCTCTTGATAATCTATGCCCAATTGCTCGCTGACTCCTTGAATTGTATGCAGTATACCGCCGGACTACGTTTCACTGAATGTCATAAACTACGTGCCCTCTTTCTGTCGTCCACTTTTGCGCGCCATACATGCTGACGACATAATTCAATCCAATCCATCGTTGTCCATTTGTACCCTTGTTTTGTTAGTGTTCTCCCCCCGCTGCATCTCCAACTTGTTGTTCTTGTCATCTAAACCTATACATGTACGTCGCCTTGTAAAATTTCTGCCTAGCTGATGATGGGTTCTCTTCGACACCATCAGCTTCCTTCATTCTCTATCCCCATTGTACCATTCTCTCCCAAAAAGGACCCGCACTTGAACCGCTCTTGGTCGTGTTCCGTACAGTACGGCTTGTCAACTAGTGTTTTTGCGGGTCGTGTGTTTGTGATCATGTTCTTAAATGCCAATCCGCGGTAGTGGTAGCATTTTGTCTGCGGATCAGTAAACGGAAAGTTCGTGTCTCCTGTCATCCCATTTGTAGTTGGCTTAAACGCCACTTATCACCGTTGGACTGTATCTATGCATGCGTATGTATGTGCGTTTCTATCTCCTGGTTTCCCCCATTTTGCTGTTTCATTCTTATCAGCATCAACATTCGTTCAGGTAGGCAGTGGCTGTCTGGCAGATAGCGTCCGCCGAATCTCAAACTCGACCGATCGACTCGACCGAGTTGCAGCTTTCCTTGCCCAGTTAATCTAGCCTGCCTCCTAAATCTTGACGTGGTGGCGACAACCATCTAAGATTGAATGTGCATTTGCATTGCTTCGTATATACGAGGAAAAGGAGGTGGTCAGCTGGTGGCTGTCATTCCTATCCTATCTGGAGGGTGGCAAAACTTTGGGGGTGCTTTTTCTGGCAGGTTGCACACTGGGCCGTGGCGATAAACCCTCACCATTGGTATGGGACGTTCTGTCCATAATGATTGCAAGGGAGAGTGACGGGTCTGTTCTGGCGGTCAACCTTCTTTACATTTGGCTTACGGTGTTGCTTACAGTATTGCTTGATGTGTTCGAATTCTTAGGGTGTTCCGTTTATCTGCATCTGACATATGTTGTCTTGGCTGGGAGACAATCGGGTCCGAAGGCCATCCATTCTCCCCCGACATCATAGGATAAGCACAGTACCATCTCTTCACTCATGCCCCAGATTGAGGGCTGGTGCAGATGTCGATCCTCAAATGCGGCGATAAATCCTATGTGATCTCAAAGGAATCCGGCAGGCTCTCACACCATCTTCTGTTGGCGCGACGACTCGGAGGCGTTCGCTTTGCAATAAAGCAGGGGGCCCAGGGCTTACATACCACACGCTCTTGCTTGATATCCGCGATGCCCTCTTGTTCTCTGCGCTCAGGCTGGTGAATCCTATTTAGCCCAATATTGCCAAGATGGTATAAGATCTAAAAGACCACGCCACCTTCGCCGACGTTCACGCACGTACGGTGGGAGATACGCCACTTCCGACTGACCGCTCTTGTCTTGTCCAAGCTTCTTCTCTGACTCTTCACAAAATTGATGATCCAACTTTAATTTCGAAGGAGCAATTGCAAGCGCGACAGACCCCCCCGGTATGTAAGGTACGTGCCTCAAAGTTATTGCCTCAAAAGCGAGATTAGAAAGGACAATATCACCACTTTGCTTCCCCATCACGGTAAACACGTGGAACGTCCTCCAAAGACAGTGCTATCGCTATAAAAGTAATTTGAACCCCATTTTTTTCGACTCGTTTTTTTTTTTCCCTTTTTGCACAGTGCACATAAGCCACATACAACGCACGTATGTACTGCACCCTGACTTGTGAACCTATTCTGTTCTTGCTCGGGTTGCGCCCTTGGTGCCCTTGCTCGAGTCGACTCGCTCGGATATTCCTTTTGATGCTCCACACACCACGAATACCACTCAAATTCAAGTCCTTTCCAGCTCTTTTTTTTGCGCAAGCTTTGTTTGCTCGCGGTGTATGTTTTTACACGGGGCGCGGGTCAAATGTCATTTGGATTCTCAGTCTCGTTTTGGCATCTGGTTTCTGAACAGAACGTCCGTGATTTCATCTGCTGTGTATGTTTTTTCCCTCTTCCTATATCACACTCTGTTCCATCTTCACCCGCCGGTGGAGTATCATCGCGTTCTTCGAATCGCTTAGCACATTTCGTCATGAGCTCAGGCAAGATTTTGACAATACATCAGCGTGGGGCGGGTATTGTGCAATATCATTCGTGGGAGCGGGTGTATTCATGGTTGAGCCGTCAGAACGTCGAGCAGGCGCGCGGTGATGTTGTCCACAATCTTCAGATGGTCAGACACCTTTCTTGTCAACTCGGCTCTTACGAACTCTTTTTTTCCCCCCCTTCTCAGCATTAGAAGGACCCTTTCTCGACTTCTTTCAGGCTTCCCGTTTTGGCTTGCGATGAACCTTTGCGTATGCACGCCATTTTAGTTTTTCCACGGATCGTCCGGATTGATGGCGTGCAAAGTGCGTTTGGACGCTACGCGAGTTGATGGCCAATTCCACCTTGACGGCCTAGATTTGTGGAGAGGGGATGTATCGTAGTGTGCAATCTGAGGGATAAGGTATGTGATTACTATCCGATATCCATTGCGCATGCCGCGCAATCAATCTCGTTATTGCCCCGCCCTACGCGATTCGCTCGACCAAGTACCACAGTCAACCACCCCTGCTGCCTCGCCGCTCTCCCTCGCCCCCACTCGCTTAACCACAAACAACATCAGCGGCATTAATTAAAACCCAACATTCCGCCTATCAGAGCATTCTCGCCGGAACACCTGATTATTCTTCGGGTTGCGCTCTTTGATGTCATGAGGCGCACTCACAAAAAGTCTCGGGTCTCGGCAATCGTTGGTCTGCGCTTGATTATGCTCTCTATGGACATGACGAACGACAAATCGCGCCCGCATCACCGCAGTGCCATCAGGTTGGCAATTGCCACCAAAAGTTCCCGCGTCGAAAACAAAGGAGGTTCTGTCCCGAACTTCCGACTCGCCGAGTCGCGCGAGCCACGCTATCTCAATTGCGTCTTCGTACCACTCTGGCACCGCCGGTTGACGGATGCAATCTTATCTTGTGTCGACTTCATCGCCTGGAAGGGGAAAGTGCACTATACGGGTTTAGCTCTGTGGTCTCGTTCCAGCCATCGCGGAGCGCTCTTGACGTTATTGGTAGGTAAACTTGGCCTTTGCACACGTCCAGGGTCCAGCCAAGTTTCTCTGATAAACGCCCACAAATCATTATCGTATGTCAGATTCGGCTAAGTCTCGTTTATGTCCAGGATTCCTGGGATTCACTTCAAGCTATGGATTCCCACTCACCCTGGTCTTCCTCTCTGTCGGCATTTGACACTTTGTTCCTGTCTTCTGGGAGACTGGGGCGGTCACGGAACATGCAACTTCTCTGCGAACCCGTTATCAGGTGCCATGCCACGCTGTGATAACAGGACGGTGTACCGTCTCGCTGTCTGTCACAATCCAGGGGATGACTAGATTTGATTCACCCCAGCCTGGAGTATCAATCAGGGAAAGATTAATTAAACAGTTTGCTGAAACATACCCTCCATTGCCAACAACCGCCAGCCCTTGGGTGCATTTTAAGACTGCATTCCCCCGCCTCGTGGACGATCCTGCAGTCAATGAGATGTCGGTAAGCAAAGCTTACACTTGCTGACTCGAGATTTCCATAGACTGCCATGAGGAATCCTCGAGTACCACCCTACTCGTTATTGTTCTCGGCGATAAGTTTTTCACTCGCGCACGAGAATCCCATAAACTCTCGGTGCACTAGATTTTTCCAAAAAAGTAACATCAGGAAAGCGGCTTGAACAATACGGTGAGAGACCGGATTTTTAGCCATTCTGGGATTAATGTGGGGGTCTTCGTTTGGCGCTCGTGCGTTTGTGCTTTGAAAAGGGTAAAGTGCGACGTCCTTTAAGGATATGTTACTGCATCGTACTGCCACTGCGTTGGCGACGTGTTCCATCAGTACACTACCTTCCTATTGGAGTTTGAGGAAGTAGCGTCGACGGGTTTCCCTGAAGTCTTGATCAACTATCCCTTTCTGATCTGACCTCTGCCCCGGTCAAATAATTAATAGCACCTACAAGCACCCACAACATAGTCCCGGTAGGCGTAAGTTGATATCTCGTGTCCGCGGATGGAGCTGACTGAGATGGGTCTACGTCGGGAGGTAGGTATGCTCAATATGAGTGGTAAGCGGGACCAATGGAAATGGATGGGTGACGGGTGATCCATAGACATCGGAGTGGGGCTTCTTCCGATCCTTCCACGTTCGTATGCAAGCAGTATTCGTGAGACAGTTGTTGCATTATTGTCCTGACGTTGCAGCGATCTTTGTCATGGCATGAACCCACAGTAGGCGGCACAGAGGGCCTGCGTGTATCGGAATTTAGATGCTCAGAACGTATGGGCATTCTCCTGCTCTGGCATGCCCAAATCCAAAGGCTTTCCTCCATTAATCTGGTCTAGTCTAGGTCCCGCCAGTAGTGGGTCATCACTGTGCCTACCCCCACACACCGCTGACCATGAGCTGTCGCACAGAGTTCAAGGAGCCCCCACGAATGACCCACAAGCTCTCAAGCCCGCTGCATACCTGTTAACTATTAGCTCACGCCCAGAACTCGAGCATCGCGGCTGTTGCATTGTAGGATAGGGGTGAGACTGTGCCGGGCCAGCCCGTCTCCTTCCCACGAACATAGCCTGATGAAACTCGTCCACAGCTTTGCCTGCTCCTCATAGCATGCTGTATATGTGCACTTGCCTTTCCTTGTCTGCTGCCTTATGCCACATGCACTGCAATCGGGATCAGGAGCCACTCTGGACTGCAAGGTGTGACTGCTTCTCGACGATGCCTCGTGGTGCCCCTCATCAACACCACTAAGCCTTGCTTAATTACGCGAGGCCTCGGTTTCCTTGACCAACCACCCATCCACTTCTTCCTACGCCGTCGATGCTCTCCTCTGCTTCTGTTCGGAGGCCCTCAACTCGCCGCCACACCGCCTTGGAGACCATCCATGATGAATCTAGCTCCTCAAACACTCTCAGTGCCGCGGAGAACAGTGCCGTTACGCAGTCGCAGTACTTGGCGCTTGGGCCCATGGCTCGTTTTCCGGCGCCAGAGTCTGTTATGACGAAGAAGAAGAGAGTGAATAAGGAGTCTATACGAAAGTTTGCTGGTGTTGTTCGTAATTGGCTCGGTAGGCTGTCAGCACTATGTACCCCGGCAATTGTTGAGCTTGATGCCCAGTAGCAACGCACTCGTCCGCGCAACCAGACAATAGCTTATATATCGCAGTAACGGAGTTTGCTTCTCCACCAGTCGTACCCGATGACGAGTGGCGTGAATATCACCGCTCGCAAAATAGTGAAAAGCTTGGTCAGTTTTCATTCCTTTTATGGTCTTTCCGAATCCTAATACTAATATTTCATCAGGGCCAGTACCAGATAGCGCACCGATCGGTCAAACGCCCGAAGAGTTCGACGCGGGTATGCGTTCTCTCTACGGGATCACTCGCGGCCACCCAATCCGACGTAGTAGCCGTTACCACAAACGTAAACTTTCCAGCCAAGCTGCACGGTGGCAAAGTCCCATCCCTGGGAGGCCACTCCCCTTCCCGCGAGAGTGCACACTCAACCCACTCCTCCAACACCATCTATTTGGTCCACCACCCATCATCTGGAGCATTGGCCACGATTACACATCGGTCATGCGTAGCGGGACTGACGTGGCGATTTTCATACAAGAAGAGCTATCCCAGCCTGCAACGTGCCCGCTCGTCACGCACATGTACATCAATGGTGTTGCAGAAGACACATACGAGCGATTTCCCTGGCCGGTTGTGGTGGAGAACAAAGCCGGGATTACGTGTAAAGACGTCATTGACAAAATATATGACAATTTCCAGGAATATGTCGGGATGGATGAGTATTCGGAGATGAATAGTATCAGGAAGAAGCAGATGTGGAATGCTTCGCAAGCTAGGCTGAAGGAGATTGAGATGTACACGCAGGTTGAAGGGGCGAAGGGCATAGACGATAGCGATCGTTCGATAAAGAGGATTGACTACCTTGGGCACCTCGTGATGTTCAGAGGGTTGGAGCCACATCCGAATGGCGAAGGATGGGTGCTATACGTGGGTAGGGCGTAGAGACCAAATCCGTAAGTCGCCTTTGTCCAATTCTCGGTGCACTATATCCGTGCTCAGATTCATTGATGGGTTCTAGGCTTCTTTTCATGGTATTTGTACTGATGATGACGGTGACGAGGCCTTATTAAACTTAACTTACCATAATAGCAGGTGTAGGCCATGACAAAGGCCGCTCTTAGGAGTGACTGCCTTTGCTATTTAATCTAAACACAGGCTTTATTTTATTTCTATTGCAGCGATCGAACCGGTGATTCTGAATAACGTAATAAGTCACTTATCACCCCATACACTTCTCACAACGCGACACACTCCTTCACTTGGGCACCTATTCACCTTACCGCAATGGCGCAGCCAATCGCCAATCCTCGTCACACTCTAAAGTGAGGTCATGTCGCACCTAAATTGGAGTTCGAAGTATATTTACTCCGTTTCGCCTCCCAATCGTCAACACAAAGCTTCAAATTCATGCAGTATTGTAATACCAGTACTATCGTCCATTCTCTTTTGACATCACAACTCTCAAGAATCGTATGACCAGATCTGGGTCAACTACAAAAGTAGATTATGCTCTCATGTGTTTCCTACATAAGAAAAGCTACACGTGATAATCCACTGCACAAGCAGGTAGTTTTTTTCCCTTGAGGCGTATTTTAGTGGACCTAATAGCTACGATCTGTGTATAGGAGGCTTATTGTAGCTAGGAAGAATGCCAAAACAACGTGGCACGACTTTGATACTCTTGAGCATCTTATGCTCACCTTCTTCCTTGGGTACATCAGTAGCTTTGAGCCCACTATGCAATTATCGCAGCTGAGTCGAATATCACGTTAATCAAGGTGCATTCATTTTGTGTGTTTTAATCAATCGAGATAGCATTTAGCCTTTTACTTATGAATAGAGTAGACGCACCCCATGGACCTGATGCCTGAAAACTTTTCCTGGTTTTGATTAGATGATTCCGAGCCAGGCAGAGCCTGGGCATTTATTTCAGAGAATTATGATATTTGCAAGTGTATGTGTGAACGAGACACAGCCACATATAGCACTTATTTTCACCACCAGCACCAGATTATTGTCGGCTTTTCATGGAAGGTATTGACAATCCCATCTCGCCTATCGAGCGTTGTGCCAATGAAATTCTCTCCGAGATCCATTACTTCTTAACCCTACAACCGCCACACCGGACTAAACGAGATGTCCTTGCCTTCGCCTCACATCTCATCGACTCAACTCCTTTTTCACTCGATATGCCATCACTATAGTTAAGTTCTCATGGAGTGTCGAGGGAAATGACACAGGTCTCTCGATCCGTAGGACTCAAGTTCAAGGTCAGCCAATGGTGGCCCAGGTCTGAAAAGATCGATTTTCTACGCCGTTGCAGGGAAATTACTGCAGACTGTCTACGAAGCCACGAACGGCACACTCGATCAACTTCTTTGAAAAATACCATGGGAGCTCCATCTAGCGACACCTAAGCCTGAATCATTCCAATCAAGTCTCGGCTTACAAAACTACGAGGTTCACGCCCGTCACAATGGTGGGCATCCGGAGGGGTTTGGACCCGATCAACTTAAATTATCTCTACTGGGCGATATCGTCCTGCGCAACCCAAACGTTCGCTCCGTAATGCTCTCGGGTAGTTCGCCATACACAGTCTGTACATGGGAGGAATTGTTTCCGCTGAAATTTGAGAAGCTTGCTGTTGAGAAAATCATACTTTCAGGATACCTCCGTCGCGCACCATCGTTCTCGTTACCATATATCTCGGCATTTCCAAAGCTCCCAAACCTCAAGGAACTCACCATGTATACGGGCATGCTGAATCATACGTCCGAAACAAATCTCGATCCCTTGTGGATATTGCTCAAGAACTCCGGTGCAGAGCTCTCACGATTGGCACTGAGATATGGCCTCTCCGATACGCTTGTAGATTATCTTGCATCTTATAGTGGGCTACCTCATCTGGATTGCAAAGCCTATCACCCGCCGGTATCTATTTCAGACTCCTTCCTATCGCGAGTTCTTCCTTATCATGCGGGCTTCCTTACCTCAATGTGTTTGTATCTGACCCAGAATATTGATGTCGATGACTCAAGTCGGGAGGGCGTAGCAATTAATCCATCGACTGGGCCTGCCTCATCAGCTTTCAGGAGTCTCACAACTCTCAATATCCCAACACCTCCTCAGTGGGACCTGACACCGGAACGCTATCGGCATCTTCTCGATTATATCACAGGAATACCCAAACTACGACAGTTCGTGGTTCAGTGGTTGCGACCGAGTGCCAGTGCGCACTCTGGTCAGCCATATGCCATCG
This sequence comes from Volvariella volvacea V23, assembly GCA_000349905.1. Taxonomy (NCBI): domain Eukaryota; kingdom Fungi; phylum Basidiomycota; class Agaricomycetes; order Agaricales; family Pluteaceae; genus Volvariella; species Volvariella volvacea. The sequence goes on along the minus strand of KB722739.1, from coordinate 1,154,844 downwards.
ATGCGGATGAATTTGGTAGGTGTATATCATCAATTTCGGAGAATGTCTTCGTCCGACGATGCTCTTTGGCTTGGTTGGAAATTAAAATGCAATTTGGAACGCATCTTAGAGCCAGTAAAGCGGAGGATTGGAGGATAAAACTTCCAGGTATGACTACCACTGTCAACGATACATATTTTCCAGATTTAATGGGTATCACTACCGGGAACGTTGGTGCTCGGCTCCGGCTTTGGAAGAGCAATTTCGACTGAAAGGATTTCAACATTCGTGTAAATGGAAGACGGTAGATGTTGCATGACACCTAAAAATGACGTTTGGATTTCATCTTTTCATAGCTTGACATTGTGGCTGTAGCGCTGTGATTACGAAAAGCTGACTTGGCTCGTTAAGTCTAAACTCAATTCATTGGGGATTATTCAACAGGTCTTCGGATGAAAATGCTTATGGTTAATGCATTTGCACTTTGTAAGCTCTTCTCATATGGGATAGTGGGTATAGACGAGAGAGTATTGCAGGTGACTACGATTACCAGGCTGCCCGAGTTACCCAGCTTCGAGCCTCTAACGTCCAACCAGGGCTTTGACATTGCACCCCTCAAAAATTAGCCCTTCATTCGTCTATCCAGAGGGTGGATAATTTGAATGGAACGAAAGGCCGAGCTGGAGATGGTCATGATGATTGTAGCAGTTCACGTGCAGGCAAAACATGAAAGAGGGAGTCGAGTATTTTGATCCTCTCGATGCGTTGTTGTTAATAGTAAAGACACCCCAAAACCCCATGTAGATGTTCGAAAGCAGAACCAAAAAAGGAAAAGGCATCGAGCTCCTGAAGGGGATGTATTACACTAGGTACTTGGCAACTCAGCTGCTCCATGAGTGGGAGTCAACTGCACATGGATATCAGATAGAAACAACAATCAGCGCACCATATCGCGTTGCCATTTGATCGAAAAGTAAAGGTCAAGAAGTAGAAGAAAAGTAGCAGAAGAAAAGTAGTAGCAAAAATAAGTGTCGCTACAAATACATCCTTGCCAGACTCTGTCGTCTCAAAATTTCCCAGTAAATCCACCACAAACCCGCTAGGCCTCTAAGATACTAACGTATACAAACCCAAGCTGCAACGATGCTGTACAACTCCGTAGGAGTACTTAACAACCTTGAAAGTAAACAAAAGTGACCATAAACATTACACCAGACCAATGAAAACAAGATGCGTTATGAGTGAGTGAATGAGTGCTACATAATTAGTGGTTTTTAAAGCTTAAACCTCAAAAGGAGAACCTTTTCAAAAATACCTAATACGAAAATATATATATATCATATCACAAGAGAAAAGCCAGGGTGTAGAGTATCCACCACAATTATAACCATTCAACATCTATCGCCTTGCGCGAGGATAATTGGCTCTTAACTGCTGATGAAATGGCTGAACAGCTGGGGGTGGAGGCGGGAGGGGCATCGGCCAATTGTGCGCGGGTCCGGCATGCAAGTTGTCCGGGACAAAGTCTGCAAACCCCAGAGGGGCATTTCGGCGACGTCGTGCTCGTGCGGGTCGCGCAGGAACCGCAGGAACCGCAGGAACTGCAGGCGCTACTTGTAATGGTGCTGGGTGTTGGGGTATTAATGGTGGCGGTGCTGGTGGAGCCGGAGCCGGCACTGCAAGTGCCCTAAAAAATGCCTGTGGGAGGGGAGGGAGAGGCGGAAGAGGTGGAATAGGCGGCGGTGGTACGGCAAACCGACCAAAGGGATTAAGGTCATCGGGTGGAAGTAGTGGAGGATTAGCAGGACGGCGTTGACGTCGAGGAAGAACAAGGCCAAGGGGATGGTGAATAGCAGGGATCGGTCTAGGGGGTGGATGGGGGGCTGCGCGAAGGGGTATACCTCCCATCATCGGGTCGAATGCCATCGGCCCTACTCCAGGTGGTCTATTCGCTGGTGGTGTATACGTTTTAGGCACGTCTATTTTGAGATCCTCGACGGCTTCAGTGGGGTTATTGCGTTTATACTCCTCTATGGCTTTATCGTATGCGTCTTTGACCTAGTAGTTGGATAAGCCAACGAGAAATCGAAAAAAAGAAAAAAACACCCACCTCTTCGTCGTGTATCTTTTCCTTAGGATCCCAAAGTCTACACTTCTGTCCGGAACTGCTTGGGCCTGGTCCGTACGGATTATTGCTCTGTGACACGCATAAGAGCGAGTTCGGTCCGAGAGCACAGATAATCTTACAGAATCGAAATGATCGTAGCCTCTAATAATTTTCCGGCATATATAACACCAAAGCGTGCGACAGCTGACGCAGGTCATCTTGTTGCACTGGGAGTCATGAGCTCAGTGAAACATCCAGGACACGGTAACAGGTGTACTTACCCCGTCCTCTTTGATGTAAGGTTTCCGGCATTTGGGGCAGTTACGCATCAGCGCATTCGCTGGAGATGGGAGGTCAATATGCTTTCAATACGCATAATCACGAGACTCACTCATGGCTTCTTCGATGGTATGTCTGCCGCTTCCTGCAGCCTTTTCTTGTTCTAATTCTGCGACAGAACATCGTATCAGGAACAATAGCAAAGAGTACTCCAGGACTTACCATGGCAAGTCTTTGGTCGATGATCCTAAAATCCGGTGATGAGTATCCATGCCACACCAAAGCAGGGCAAACAGGGCATACCACAGCTTTACACCGCATACAACTAACAGCACCACATCCCCCATCTTCCTGTCGCGCGCACCTAAAAACAGGCGCTTCACCCTCTCCACTATCCAGCGGTCCCTCAATGACGCATCTCCAATCACAAAACGGACACTCCACCAAGTTATCGATACCCGCAGCTTCAAGTTCACGCTTTTGGGACTCCTTTTCCCATTTTTCGTATACCGCGGGTGCGAGCGCGCGTTGGAGCTCGGATGAAGGGAATGGCGCAGTGCATGGAGCCGTTGGGTCAAAGTTTAGGCATGTAACCAACGCTATGCGGAGAGCGGTAGAAGAGGATCCTGGTGGTGGTCTAAGCGGGGGCGGCGCAAGTAACTGACTCGAAGCATGAGTTGAGACACATTTCTTGCAAAACAAATGGCCCTCTTGACATTGAACGAGCTCGTCCTGAAAAACGCAATAGGTTCATCAATAAAGGGGCAGAGATGGACGTTGGATAGACTTACGAATGAGAAATCGACGCAGCAGCAACCGCATTCGAATGTCGATTCTTCCTCGGCTGGTTGCGCTGCTGCCTCCTCTTCCATTAATTTCCGTACAAACTCCTCGTCTGCAAGAGTCGTGTCCACACGTTCTGGTCCCTTCTCATCTCGACTAACCTGACCACTTGATCCAGCCTTGGGTGAATCTACATCCATATACTCATCCTGGTCGACGCCTGAAACATCATTGCCCATCGGTAATGCAGCCTCACCCTGACCCAACAACAGTTCAATGACTCTGGCTGTGGCGCCCTCAAAATCGCCATACGTGAGAAAACAATGCGCCAACATGGACCTAACGAAATCCTCGTCAACATCTGAAACGATATCGAATATTGTTTTCAGACATTGCGTCATTTTATCGGACTGGAGATCTGATTGGTCGGTAGAGGCGGAGGCCATAGCAAGATTATTTATAGAACTGAAATCGACTGCTCTTGCTTTGCCCTTGCCTTTATTAGCTGAGAGTGGGACGTGAGGACCCTCTAGTTTTTCATTGTTTGCGGCTTCCTCGTCCTCTGAGGCTTCGCATTGTGGTATAGGGGTCTTACTGCCTCGAGCATTTATCGGCGTCGTTGAATGCTTATCTCGAATGCGACGTGGTCGACGCGTAGAGTTTGCCCTTGGGGATGGTAAGGGTTGCGAGGGATGCGTGGCATTAAGAGGGTCCTGGATTGGGGTTGTGTCTATATCAGCGCCACGCTCATCCTCCGCGCGTTCTTTTCCCTTGTCACGGCGCCTTCGAGCCCTAGGCCTTGGCCTGCCTTCGACAGGATCTGCCACCTTCGTTCCTCCTTCCTCATCTTCGTCCACGCCCCTCTTCCTTTTAGAGCCTACAGAGACCACTTCTCCCTTAGATCCGTGCCCCAATCTCGCAGGTTCATCGACCAACGGAGGAATGCTAGAGGCAAGTGAAGTTGCACCATCGGCCTCGCTCCTACCAGGTTCATTGCTCTTGGAGCGAAAAGCTGAGCGCCTTGATTGTTTTTCCACTGGCTGGCGTCTTCTCAGCCTGGTATTTGTCGCGGGTAAAGACAAGGGCGGAGTTTGGGATTGAGATGGGAGACTCGGCTGAGAAGCGGCTCCCAAGTTCGGTCCATCTTCATCGTCCGTCAATTCAATGACCTCCACCGATTGCACAGGGATACGACGTGAGTTTCGGGCTTTACTACGTAAGCGAGTTTTCCTGCCTGAACCTATTGAGACCTTGTTACCATTGTGACCTAAGAAAGACAAAGGGGCACACCTATGCCATTGGTGGACTTTTGCGCTCCCCTCCGACCCCTTCTGGATGCACCACCCGTCGTCGTAGACGATTCCGTAGCCAAATTTGCAACATTTCTTTCCAGCCTCTCGCTTCTACGATGCACAAAGGTAACCTCTTCGTCCAGGGCTTCTGAGACTCCGCTCGAGGGCGTGGGAGGTCCAGACGAGATCTCTATGACCGAATTCACCATTTTCACGCCTCAAAGCCAGAGAGAGGCGGTGTGCGAGGACGTATTGGAGCAACCAGCAGATGGTGAGTGCGCAGTGTGATTATAGGAGCTGTAGGCCGTTAAGCGCCGTTAATGCGCGTAGTCAGGAACCGTGACATAAATGAGCTGTAACTGTATGCCATGTGACTGTGACATCCAGACCAACCCGGCCTCAACTTAGCCGTGCTGAACTGCCTGGTGATAATCTCGCCCCTCGGCCGTCGGGAAAACATAATAAGACTCAGATCAAGCACAGGAGGTATTGGTGTAGTCAGATATATTTCGTAGAGGTGCGTATACAAAAGTAATGCCTCCACAACATGGCAAGGGTACGCCAAGGAACTATCTATAGAACTTGAAATCCCAAAACTGTCCGATTAAATCCTATGTAGGTCCTGGCGTCTAAGGTGACTCGTCGAGTGCTTCATGAAGAGGCACTAGCGTTGGCCTTGCAAGCGTTGAGTTGTTGCCCGCAGTCGCCAACGCTGAATGGTTGTTGTCTATTGGCGTTGGCCTGGTTGGCGCATAGGTTGTGTTGAACGTCACTAGATAGCATAATTAGAAAAAAAAAAAGCAATTGAAACTCAGAGGAACTTACCAAGAGCGGTTGCGTGCATTGAGGAGCGTCTTGAAAGATGCGTTGTTGGTCACCTGGAATTCACCATTCGCGAGCGCGGTGACGGTAGGTGCTTGAATGTCTCCGAGAGCACCAGTGAATGTCTGAAGATTTCCACCCTGGGGAGGTGCAGGAGCAGGGGAAGGAGCAGCCGGTGTGTTGGTAGCTTGAGCAGCTGTCGTTGTAACTGGTGAAGGTGCGGGTGCGGGTTGTGTAGGTTGTGCAGGAGCAGGGGCTGCTGGTGGCGCTACGGGCTGAGTGTTCCCTCCACCATTTCCATTACTGAATCCAAGCACGGTCAAGTTCATTTAAAATTGTACGAGTTGGAAGATACTCACGTGCCGAAGGGGAAGGTGTTGGGCTGACTACCTCTCAAAACAGTCGATCTCGTGGCGGGGTCAAAGAAGAGGTTGGGGTCGTTATTAGGGTCTTGAGCTTGAACGAGTCCGTTGAGTTCTGGATTTCGAGGTGCCCTCTGGCAGAAAACGGAGTTGCGGAGCGAGGGTGGATTCGTCGTGAAGTCCTAGCGAATGAACAATAAGCTACAGGCCCTCGAAACCACAATGTGGTGCCACTCACGGGTGGTGTGTTCTTCTCAGCCTGTCGATACTCTCTAGCAATCTCGATCATTAATTGTTGCGTCGCTGCGTCGAATTGACGACTAGCATCTACGTCCAGTAGGTCAGAAACTGCAAGTAACAAAAATAATAACACCAAAACATACCAATAATGTCATCCGCCATATCTTGTTGTGAACATTCAGGTTGCGCCGCAAGCAACGGAGTAACTGCTCGACCAGCCAAAGTGCCGCAAACTGCACCATCGCATGCATTCCCGAGTCTCTGCAGTACACCCGGGTTCTCTTGTCCGAAGCGACGAGGGTGAAGGAAAACCGGCCTGTTATCTCTTTCAAGCCATCTTTCGCGACCGAAAACCGGTTCGGTAACAGATAGCGCAGACAAAGCGACGAAGAAGACGGTAAGTTTGGAGAACATGTTTCGTACTCAGAAAGGAAAGTTGGATTAAAGGTGGTGAAGTGAGGGGTAATTGAAGAACTATGCACGAAGAAAGGCGAGGTTGAAGCTGGACACCGGGTCACAGATGAATGAAGTTTGAAGAAGTCGTCAACGACACCGCAAAGTCTGAGAAGAAAGAGGCAGGCTGAAGAAAGCCATTATCATCGAAGAATGGGTCTTTATATGTCCTGGGGAATTGTCCAGGCTTCTGCGCGACCTGTCGGGGAATAAGTTGACTGCCTCGCGGGTGAAGTAATTGCAGCAGACCGGTTGCTAACAAGCAAAATATCGGCGTGCATAACGAAGGAAGAAGCCCTCGCGTGGACAAGGGGAATAATAGCAACACCCCCACAAAAGGATTTCGGAGGAATTAAGTTGCTACCCAACAAGGACAACCGTTATTCCCTCCGAAGGCACCTATGACTTACCTCGCGCCGGCCTCAATATCGTCCAATTGGATTCCACGGACCTTATAGACGACACAATGTGAGAAGGACTTGGTGAAGCAGGCCGACGTCGGCACTCGTTATGTCTGTCACATATCCATCGCTACCAGGTCGGTATGTCGTGCCTTAGGCGCCTTGTAATGACCTACAAGGCCATACTGTACCCGAAGTAAATGCAACTATTAATCCTTCCCAGTTCAGACTCGGACAACGTCATAGTTTGCATTCACCCACGCTGGGACGAGACCACCGGTCTCCACACCCAGCATCCCTCCGGTTCAAGATCACCAATTCCTGCTAGTTCGCTGGAGCGGCCCCCTCGTAGTCTGGGTAATAGGTTGCTGGGCCGTGGTTGAGTAGGACAAGCAGAATTTGAATTTGAGTTCTTGGGCTCCCATCAGAGTCATGTCACGGGTGGGAAAGACAAGACAAGGAGAGCATGGCGATCACAGTCGCGGTTAAGCAGGTCGTCCAGCGTCTCCTTCGCAACAAGAGCCGCCCTTACTTCTGGTGTCAATTAGAGCGAGCGCTTAGTCTGCAAGTGGATATAGTGTCGAGAGAAAGAGTCGCGGGTGCCACCATTGGGAGTAGGTGGTCTTGTTTGATGGTGTTGGTGGTTTGCACGCTTTCACAGATCCATCCGATTCAATATAGCCCGCTATGTTGCTATAGCACTCGTATAGCCGAGAAGTCCTTCAAAACTGCAAACTCAGGATTTTGCGTGCAACAGTAGAGGTACAATTACACCAGCGTTAAGCGTTAATTTCCAGGGGCCTAGCGATCCGTACAGCAACAACAAATCATTCAGCCTCCAGTCGACCTTTACTCGACCAACCGATTTTACTCCGAGGTAGTGGCGTTGAATGGAACGGTGGTAGCATTGAAAGTGAATTCCCTCTCAGCAAAGTTGCCGTTGGCTGGGGCGAACCACCAAAGAGTGGTGACACCAACAGGGAAGGTATATCTCGCCTAATTCGGAGTCAGTAAACGCCTGCCGCTTGTCAAGTTACCAAAACGTACCTGTCGGCCTCGGAAGGCGATGGTTGCCGTCACAGGGGTGGGGTTCCAGTTGCTTGATGCATTATCATACCCTAGTCAGGTGTGATTAGATTAAGGGCGGTTAGTGAGGTGAAAGGAGACGCGCACAGTTGAGAACGACGATGGAGTAGCGGAGCCATTCGCTGGCGGAGACACGGCGGGTTACGAAAGCGGTGGCTCGTAGTGTCCAAGCTTGAGATCCTTGAATAGAGAGACCGATGCGTTGGCCGAAAGGACCGCCGTTATCCTTGGGGATGATGGCCTTGGAGGCTTGGGCCATAGCGTAGACTGCATTGCAATTAGAACATTCCCTTAGAAGTTGGTATATATACTCACACTCTTGGTTGTAGGTGTAGCTTCCATCGCTCCTGACGGTGATAAGAGGACGGCAACCAGGACCACCACAGCTGGAGGTGCCAGGGTACTTGGGGTTACCGTTTTGATCGAGGGCAAGGTTCCACATCAAACCCTACGGAATAAGGGAAGGATGAGGCAATGTAAGGGTCATAGTACAAATTACTTACGGAACGAGAGAAGCGCTCAATGCTGCCAACCCATCTAGAATCGAGTTAACATGATTGCGAGGAGCGAAAAGGTATTTCAACATACAGGTTATCCATGTACCACTGAGAGGGGTGACCGTCAGTTGGACGAGCTGTCAGCAACATAGTGATCAACATACCTTGATGTCGCTCCACCAGTCGGAGCCAATTGTTCCAGTGCACTCTGTAAAGTGAATTTCCTGTCATTTTTATGGTAAGCACGCACATGATCTTTAAAGGTGTTAGTACAGACCTTGTTGGGGTACGCGTTGCGGAAAATGTCTTGGTTGGCGACATTGCCTCCGTAGCAATGGAAGGCTACACCAGCGAATGCATTCGCGTTGTTTTGCATCTGCCACGATTAAGCAAACGAGCAATACACCGAATCAATCAACTCACCAACTGAACGGGGTACGACGAAGCACTGTTCCAGTTGTGCTGGGAAAGAGTGCATTAATAAACGAAAAGGATCACGTCAAGATAAACAATTCGTACTTCGAATCCAATGACCTTAACATGTCCCAAGCCATTTTGATTAAGGAGAGAGCGCAGACCACCGCCAATTTGAGCCTCCTGTGCAGGCGTCATTGTGCACGTGGGGTAGGTTGGATTACTGTGTTGGGGTTCATTCTAGATTTGCAGTTAGTGGGACGCATCTAAAAATACGCCGAAAGCAAGTACCTGAATGGAAATAGCATAGATGGGCACGCCTCGGCTCTGGAATCCCTGAACGGATTTGAGCAGATACGTTGCGTCTGAAATATGACTGAGTTAGACTGCAGATGTCAAGAAGGTTGAGAAACTGATGTAACGCACAGCTGGATACGTATTCAGAGCGGATGGTTCCACCGTTCATGGTGTTGGTGGTCTTCATCCAACCAGGCTGTAGCAAAGATTAGCGTTGCTTCTAATGTTGCAATGAAACAGGCGTACAGGGGACCATGGTACGAGGTGCACCTTGACTCGGTTATTAATCGAGAGAATATCTCTCATCACATTGAAGACATCAGCGGGAACCCTGTTGATGTTGAAGCTGTTAAAGCTGGTATCGCCTGCTGTCTCTGCCAAACTGTAGTCTGTTCAATCGTTAGACCTCGAGTTCTATAACGATGAATTAATTAAAGCTTACGACCGCTGGGCGAGAAGTCAGAAGCGCCGATGGGAATCCGAATGTAACTGAGACCTGCGGCATTAGCGCCATCAGTGATCGTGAAGGTATAGCCAAGGATGTTCCAGTAGTTGGCCGAGTTCCTTGACTTTGATGAAGTGTCAAAACCAGCGCAAAAGGGCAAGTGTCAAGAAGCTACCTTCAGTTGAGCGAGAACTTGAGCTGAGGAATCGGCTAGATGAAATAGCGTAAATCAACACCTAGTCCTTCGGTGATACTGCGGTACTTACTCAAAGATGCACCAAAACCATCGATTTGCTGGAAGAGTTGGTTGTCTTGGATAACGATGTTTGGGTTCGCAACTGCACCCGGCTCCACGAAGTTAATGGGAGAAGGGTTGAGTGATGTGAATAGTCTTGAGCGGTCCCATGTTGTTTGCCACTGGGGAATTCAGTAAGTTGACGTGGGTAGATGACATCTCGGAGCCAAACTCACGATATCCCAGATTTGCTGAGAAGCGACAAGTTGGGAGAGAAGAACAACAGCCCACAAGCTAGGACGCATTTGTTGAACACCTTTGGTACTGATACTATTGAGGCACCACTCAGTATATATACCAGCGAAGTATCCGATAACCAAAGTCGGTGCAGTGGAGCACTGAGGTCACTCGCAGATTGCACACGTTTAGCGACGACGCAGAGCATATGGACAAAAGTCCAAGCAATGATTCGGCCTAGCGCCCATTTGATGCAGCCTTCTCTCGTGACCCAGCACGTCGGTGCCAAGCCGTTCCTTGAGAGAGGTGCTCGCCGCTATTCACCTGCGCATTCGTATGGACTACCCCCCTAATGGAATGTCTACCAGCTCGAGCGACCGGAGAATTGCGCAATGCCGGCGCTTATCGAGACCTAGAGGTAAATCGTCAGGGTTGTGCATCCCACGAGCTAGCCAGCTATTGAAGCGAGCACATTGCCGTGCTCCATAAGAAGACTTGCAAGCGTGCAACGCCCTCGTGGGCCCCTATGTTCCGTCGTCTAGTGGACGAGTTTGCAATGGCGCAGGCCGCTCAAACTGAGAACACATGACCGTCATGATTTAGTCAGGACCGAAAACCGAAGCGAAAATCGACGTCCAAAATAAGGTCTCGAAGCCAAGACGCAAGGCTGTCCTCGGTGGAGAGGCTCTTTCACGTGGTGAATGAGTGGGAATGCCGGACGGAAGTGGTCTGGTTACTCGTGATACATGAAAAAGACGAATATATCGGCGATACTGTGGAGGATATGGAGATATTGGCAACTGCACCATCAAAAGGTTTTGGCGTCGACATCAGGAATGGTGGAGTACAACATACGCACCTAAGATGTCAACTGAATACTGCCTGAGTTAGAACATTGTGAGTGGATCATATTTCTGGGCAAGAAATTGGAACGAAGCTGTGATGTTGGTTGGATGTGGGTTCAATGGAGATCAGCGCACAAGTCAAAAGGCACGATGAGTAAACAAGCACAAGGCTTGGATCATGCCGCTCACTTAGCCATTCGGCTGCATGTGTTCGGTAATTCGGCCAATTCCCTCTCGGTACCGTCGAGCCCCTGATCATGACGAGGACCCTTCCGATAAGCTGGCTTCAAGCATGGCTCACGGGCACCTTTATTGTTGCTGTAAAAACCGCAAAAATTCGCAAAGAACACTGTAAAAATACAAAAATGAATATCTGCTACGCCTTATACCAATGGAATTTATGCCCGATAGCGAGTTCCAAGCACCCCCTCCTCCATGGCCTTGATTTCTGCAAATAAGTTGGCAAATGAGATCGTAAATGGCTAGAGGAGTGAGGTAAACATACGAAGTGCGACATGTGAAGAGTGGAACCTGGATAGTGCCAAATTCCCTGCAATTCGATGTTAGCTATGCTTCTCTATAACACCACATCGCCCAGTATACTCACCAACCATATACCAAAGTCCTTTGAACCCGAAGTCTCTCCAGCAGCCGTTAAGCTCACCCTCATCATTCAGCCCCCAAAGGGGACCACATGTATCGGCTACAGTATCCCCACAAATTGATCTAATGGCTTCACGTGCATCTCCAAGACTACATTTGGCCAAATGGGTTATAAATGGGACCGAAAATACTAAGAGTGGAGAACTCGTTGGTAGGCGCTAGTATCACGTACCCGGTAGCAAAGAGAACAACATCTGCTGGAAGTTCGCTTCCATTCTCGAATCGAATACCATCTTCAGTAAACTCGGATATTTGACTATCATTCTTGAGCTTGATTTTACCCTCTGCAATTAGGGCACTCGCTCCAGTGTCTAAGTCGTCTAGTAAGTAGAAAGTCGCTGCAGATTTCAAAGACAGAGACTGACCGAGATAGTAACCGCCAGCTTTATTCCACGCCAACAAACCAAAGCCAGTACCTTGGTATCCAAAGCCAATTCGAAAACCGACTTTCTTTAAGGATTCTAGCAATTCTCTGATAAATAGGAGAAACATCAACACGGTAAAGAGAAGTTAATAATAGGGTAATCATACTTGTCTAATTCCGCGATCCTCTGAACACTTCTCTGGGCGAGGCCAATGCTCATATAATGCGGGAATGACGCGCTTAATCTATCCGCAATATCGGTAGGTAGTGCATCTTCTGAATACACGCCTGTATTGTGTAGATTGCATATCAACGAATTAGGGGGAACATAAAAAGCACATACCCCCAAAGAGAACGTCCCAACCGTTCTTCACCGACATGATGTAGGTAGAACCCCGTTGGAACATAGTCACATCTGTTCATCGGTCATATAACACGAATGCGCTATTCAAAAGGAACACTGACCGACGCCGTGCCTATAGTAATCCTCCGCAATATCATGCGCTATGCACGAGTTAGTAAATCGAAGCTCAGAGACAACGTAGAGCCTACCAGCAGTGCATGCACCAATTACTACAACTTTCTTCCCTGCGTGGTCTAGGGCCCTCTTATGCTGCAAAGAGTGGAGGATCTCGCCTTTGAATTTATCCTAACCAGCGCGAGTCAGCATATGCAGTGAAAACAGATATCGCGCGAATCATCACCATTCCAGGGTATTTTGGGAAATTGGACGCCCCGCCGCCAACACCAGTAGCGAAGATGAGGTGCTTGACCACCAAAACACGCTCACTTCCACCTGCCCTTTTCACGGTAACCTGCCATAACTGCGTATTTGGATCTTGCGTAGCTTTTGTAACGGTCGAGGAAAGCCAGACGTTGAGTTCCATGGCCTCTGCGTAGTGACGAAGCCATTTCGCTAACTGCGAAAAAAGAAGTTTCATGTTAGATGTCCTAGATGTTAAACTAGTCGACATACTTTGAGGGCAGGGGAGTACACCGGCCAGGTGGGCGGGAATCTACGAAGTGTGTTGGATTAAGGTAATTAAAGAGTGCTGCCAAAACCTACGGGAGGTATGGCAAGTGATCATACCCTGTTTAGATAGACGATACTGTTGTGAGACTCATATACACGAGAGGAAGAGAGCAACACTTACAAACTGGATCATGCAGACATAGCGCCTCGTATCTCTTTCCCCAATTATCGCCAATTTGATCATTCTTCTCTACAATCAGAGTCGAAACACCTAAAGCTTTTAACCTCGCTGCCACGTCCAATCCGCTGTGACCTCCTCCAATAATCAAGACGGTAGGGTCCTGATCCGCAAACTCCGCCTCTTTTAACCTATTCTTTTCCCATTGTCCATGATTCGTGGCAGAATTCCTCAAATGTCCAATCTTCTCCGGGAAACCCTTCAAACCCTCCAAGTTAGTAAAAACTACATGAGCTTTCCACTCTCCGTTCGACGTAGGAACCAATCTAGCAAGACCAAATCCGAGTCCAGTCGCGGTTTCGAACTCGAATACCAATTGGATCCATGCGATGTCAGGGTAGGGTTGTTGCAACCCAGTGTATTGATCGCGTAATTTGAAATTAGAAACCTTGGAGATTGGAAGCCTGTCGGTGAGGAATTGCTTGATCGTCGAAAGAGGATGGAATGTCCGGAAGTCCCATGTTAAAGTCAAAAAATCGCGCCACCACGCATCTTGGAGGAATAACGCCGCAAGGGCCTCGACGTTCCCTGACTTGGTGTTGGACGCAAACGAAGATAGCCAATCTTGGGCGACCTTTTTAGCATCAAGATCGGGAGGGATGGTAGCGTTGAGTGAATCAAGGGTGGGTAACTTGTTAGACAACGTTGAGAGTCGGGATTCGAATGATGTCATCGTTGATCCTGAGGGAGACTATGAGGGTAGATTGGAGTGAATGGAAACCAATGGTGCTCAATTCCAACTACCAATGTTATTCTTATACACCGCAAGAACGAAGTTAGGCTATGCTCATTACAGAACTCCGCATGTGAACGTACCCGATCTGGTTGGTGGCCCACTTTGGCAAGCCGTTAGTCACATGAACATCCAGAAATTAGACCATCGGACGGCCGTGAGACTGAAATGTCCCCAGGAGAGAGAAGAAGTTGAACGCTTTCGTCAATATTGAGGTTCTAAGACACATGAAAGGGGTTAAAAACGGCTTCGCTGTCTCTTTGATTATTTGAAATCGCTTGTTTGACGTTGTTCGGCTTAGGTATAATGAGGCTCTCTCAACGGCGATAGCATCATCAATATCATCCATGTGATCTATAGTGCGTGTGCTCGGAAAGATGCTATCAAGGTTGATTAAATCAATAACTCACCTTTAATCCTTAACAAGCGTGGAAGGGGTTAGAGCCTAGAGCAGAGAGTGGACAAGTGTGGAAGAGGTGGTGGCGTTGAAAATTTCCTACGAATGGGTGTTGATTAGTACGTACAGATCGAAAAAAGCGACGCAGGCAATTAGTTATGGTAGTGTTCATGACTGTGGTTTATTTTGAGACCACTCTTTATCCCTCTAGACCGTATCATCCATTATACAAACCCTTTTCTTGTGCCTTAATCTCTATAGAAATACGTCAGACGCGCTTTATCAAAACGAATCTAGAAGACGTACACAATGCAACATGCTTCGAATGGAAACTTGACATTGCCAATTTCCCTGTCAAAAGAAGAGTGGAAATTCTCATTGCCCTGGCTTTCCTGGTAAGAGACTTACCAAGCACGTACCAGAGACCCTTGACTTTCAGGTCCCTCCAGCAACCAATACCCTCACCTTTGCCATCGAGTCCCCAAACCTTTCTGAACTTATCAGCGAGCCACAGATGGATCGGATGATATCTCCTGGGCCCAGGTCTCCCAGACTGAGGCAATATCATCACATAAAGCACATAATTAACTCCTAGTTGGAATTGAAGACATACCCCGTAGCAAATAGAACAAATCTGCCGCTCACTTAGCCACTCGGCTGCATGTATTCAGTAATTCGGCCAATTCCCTCTCGGACCGTCGAGCCTCTGACCATGACGAGAACCTGGCTTCAAGCATGACTCACGGGCCCCTTTATTGTGGCAAGAATTCGTAAAGCACAATGTAAAAATACAAGAATGAATATTCACTATGCCTTGTATTAACGGAATTTATGCTCGATAGCGAGTTCCAAACACCCCCTCCTCCATGGCTTTGATTTCTGCGAATGAGTTGGTAAGCGGGATCGTAAACGGCTAGAGGAGTGAGGTAAACATACGAAGTGCGACATGTGAAGAGTGGAACCTGGATAGTGCTAAATTCCCTGGAAGTCAACGTTAGTCATGCCTCTAACACACTCATATCACCAGCATACTCACCAACCATGTACCAAAGTCCCTTGAACCTAAACTCTCTCCAGCAGCCGTTAGTCTCACCCTCATCATTCAGTCCCCAAAGGGGACCAAATGTGTCAGCTACAGTATCCCCACAAATCGATCGAATGGCTTCATGTGAATCGCCGAGACTACATTTGGTCAAATGGGTTATAAATGGAACCGAAAATACTAAGAGTGGAGAACTCGTTGATAGGCACTAGTATCACGTACCCGGTAGCAAAGAGAACAACATCTGCTGGAAGTTCGCTTCCATTCTCGAATCGAATACCATCTTCAGTAAATTCAGATATTTGACTATCATTCTTAAGCTTGATTTTACCCTCTGCAATTAAGGTACTTGCTCCAGTGTCTAAGTTTCCTGGTGAACGGAAATTCGCTACTGATATGCCAAGAAAGAAGCTGACCGAGATAGTAGCCGCCACCTTTATTAAATGCCAACAAACCGAAACCCGTGCCTTGATATCCAAAGTTGATTCGAAAACCGACTTTCTTTAAGGATTCTAGCAATTCTCTAATTGGAAATAACTTCAATACGGTAGAGAGAGGTAAGTAATAGGGGTAATCATACTTGTCTAATTCCGCGATCCTCTGGGTACTTTTCTGGGGAGGCCAATGCCCATGTAATTCGGGAACGACGCGCCTAGTCTATCTGCAATATCGGTAGGTGGGTCACCCTCTGAATACATGCCTGCATAACGTAGGTTATATATCGACGAATCAAGGACTGAAAATGTAAAGCACTTACCCCCAAATACAACGTCCCAACCGTTCTTCACCGACATGATGTAGGTGGAACCCCGTTGGAACATAGTTACGTCTAATCATTGGTCATACGACAAAATTACACTGTAGAAAGAAAAAAAAAACTAACCAACGCCGTGCCTGTAGTAATCCTCTGCAATATCATGCGCTAACCGCGAGTTAGTAAGTGGATGCTTAAGATAATGTATATCCTACCAGCAGTGCATGCACCAATTACTATGACTTTCTTCCCTGCGTGGTCCAGGGCCCTCCTATGCCGATAAGCATGAAACATCTCGCCTTTGAATTTATCCTAACCAGCGCGAGTCAGCATATACAACGAAAACGAAAATTGCACAAGTCATCACCATGCCCGGGTATTTTGGGAGATTAAATGACTCGCCGCCAGCACCAGTAGCGAAGATGAGGTGCTTGACCACCAAAACACGCTCACTTCCACCTGCCCTTTTCACGGTAACCTGCCATAACTGCGTATTTGGATCTTGTGTGGCTTTGGTGACGGTCGAGGAAAGCCAGACGTTGAGTTCCATGGCCTCTGCATAATGACGAAGCCATTTAGCCAACTGTAAAAAAATCCGTCATATGTTTGATCTCTTCGATGGGAGCTCAGTTGACCTACTTTAAGAGCAGGGGAGTACACCGGCCAGGTTGGTGGGAATCTACGAAATGCGTCGGATTAAGATAATAAAAGAATGGTGCTCAAACTCACGGAAAGTATGGTAAGTGGTCGTACCCTGTCATCAAGATAACAACATTGTGAGACCCATACATTGGAGCAAGGGATCGATACTTACAAACTGGATCATGCAGACATAGCGCCTCATATCTCTTTTCCCAATTATCGCCAATTTGATCATTCTTCTCTACAATCAGAGTTGAAACTCCCAGAGCTTTCAACCTCGCTGCCAAGCCCAATCCGCTGTGTCCGCCTCCAATAATCAAGACGGTAGGATCCCGATCCGCAAACTCCGCCTCTTTTAACCTATTCTTTTCCCATTGTCCGTGATTCGTGGCAGAATTCCTTAAATGTCCAATCTTCTCCGGGAAACCCTTCAAACCCTCCAAGTTAGTAAAAACTACATGAGCTTTCCACTCTCTGTTCGGTGTAGGGACCAATCTAGCAAGACCGAATCCGAGACCGGACTCGGTTTCGAAATCGAATATCAACTGAATCCACGCGATGTCGAGGTAGGGCTGTTGTAACCCAGTGTACTGATCGCGTAATTTGAAGTTCGAAACTTTGGAGATTGGAAGCCTGTCGATGAGGAATTGCTTGACCTTTGAAAGAGGATGGAATGTCCGGAAGTCCCATGTAAAAGTCAGAAAATCGCGCCACCACGCATCTTCAAGGAATAACGCCGCAAGGGCCTCGACGTTCTCCAACTGGGCGTTGGATGCAAAGGAAGAGAACCACTCCCTGGCAACCGTTGTGGCATCGAGATCGAGAGGAATAGTGGCGTTGAGTGAATCAAGGGTAGGTAACTTGTTAGACAACGTCAAGAGTCGAGACTCGAAGGATGTCATCGTTGATCCTGGGGGTGAGTATGGGGGTGGATTGGAGTGAATGGAAACCAATGGTGTCCAATCCCAACTCCCAATGGTGGTCTTATATACCGCGAGAACGGGTTTAGGACATGTTTGTTAGAGAGTGAATGCACCCGACCTGGTCGGTGGCCCACTTTGATAAGTCGCGGACGGCAGTAAGGCTCAAATGACCACATAAGAGAGAAGAAAGTGAACGCTTTCGTCGATATTAAGGGTATAGGACGCGTCAAAGGGGTTAGAAACGGCCTCTCTGTCGCGTTGATTACTTGAAATCGATTATGTGCCGTTCTCCGGCTTACGCATAATAAAGCGCTCTCAACGGGGATAGCATCATCAATATCATCAGTGCGCAGCGCTCAGAAGGATGCTATTAAGGCCGAGAAGTCACTAACTCACGTTTAATCCCTAACTGGTGTGGAAGGGGCCCGAGCGTAGAGCAGATATAGATAAGTGTGAGAGAGGTGGTGCTGCGGTCAAAATTTCCACGCGAACGAGAAAGCTTCGTTGGATAGTACGTACAAACAAAAAAAGCGACGAAGGCAGGTAATTATGGCAGTCTTCATAGCTACAATTTATTCTGAGACTACTCTTTGTGTCTCTAGACTGTACCGCCCATCATACAGACCTTTTTCTCGTGCCAAAATCTCTGTATAAATGCGTAAGATAGCTAAACAAACCGAATCTAGAAGACGTACGCAATGCAACATGCTTCGAATGGAATCTTGACGTTGCCAAGTTACCTGTAGTACGGAGAGCGTGAGTTTCTTATTGCCTTGGCTTTTCTTGTGAGAGACCTACCAAGCACATACCAGAGACCCTCAACTTTCAGATCCCTCTAGCAATCAATACCTTCACCTTCGTCATTGAGACCCCAAACCTTTCCGAATTCATCGGCAATCTTGGAGCCGCAGATGGATCGGATGATATCTCCTGGGTCTCCCAACCTAGGTTCATATCATCACATAAAGCACATAATTAACTCCCAGTTGGAAGTGAAGACATACCCTGTAGCAAAGAGAACAACGTCGGCAGATAACTCGCTGCCGTTTTCGAATTTGAGTCCTGTTACTGTGAATGACGCGATCTGACTGTCGTTCTTCAATTTAATCTTGCCTTCTGCAATAAGTTTGCTAGCGCCGACGTCTATTCCAATTGCAAACGAAGTTAGTATCATGGTTCAGACACAGGGGTCCTACACACATACCCAGGTAATGTCCACCCGCTCTCGTGTACCCCAGCAACCAGACACCTATTCCAAGTATTCCTGGATTGGTTCGAAACCCCCTCTCCTTCAGCGATGTAAGCAGCTCCCTGGTGATTCAATTCGTAGCGATTTTAAGACGCGAGGAAAAAGGAGTGAGTGCTAATCGATTCCAGATGACCGTGGTAAACTTACCTGTCAAATTCAGCCACCTGGGCGGTTGCTCTTTGGGCTATACCAGCATTCATACACACAGGAAACGAGGCGAATAGTCTATCAGCCAAATCCGTTGAAGGACCACCTTCGGAGTAAGTAGCTAGAAATTATTGTAAGGTAAGGGCCCCAGAAAATGGTACACTTGACTTACGAAGGAGCAATCGTACTCCTGCTGCTGACACGACGTGCGTCGAGCTACGCTGGAACATGGTCACATCTAACCACCAAAACTTGAACGTTACTGATGTCTAGTAGGTCTGATCGAGGGGATAACTTACCAACTCCGTGTTTATAATAGTCGCTGCAAATGTCGTGTGCTGGGGGATGTGGTGAAGTGCTACTGGTAAACACTATGGAACATTACCTGAGGTGCACGACCCAACCACAACAACTTTTTTACCTGCGTGATCGGTCGCTTTCTTGTACTGACTAGAATGCAGAATTTGCCCTTTGAATTTGTCCTATATGTCGCATACTGATTAGCGATCACAACGTAGATAGGTAATACCTTTTAGCTTACCATAAGCTCAATTTTCGGGTAATAGGGGACATTGCTGGCATATCCAGTGGCGAAGACGAGATGAGTGACGACAAAGACACGTTCAACACCATCACCACGCTGAACCGTGACGTGCCACCTCTTGGTGCTGAAGTCCTGTGATGCCTTGAGTACGGTTGTGGACGTCCAAATGTTCAGCTCTAGGACATCAGCGTAATATTGAAACCAGTGGGCTAGCTACAGAATACAAGTTATATCAGTTCCCAGAGTAATTTGGACTCGCTTATCTTGAAAGCAGGGGCATAAACAGGCCAAGTTGGGGGAAATCTGCGGTATAAAGGGTAAACGCGCACTCGGAGTCGACGGAGATTGGAGTACATACGGCAGGTATGGCATGTGGTCATACCCTGTATTACGTGGTTACCTCACAGTCAGTACGGAATCACGAAGGCAGGCAGTCATTACTGCTTACAAACGGGGTCGTGTAAGCACAAGGCTTTGTACCTATTGGCCCAGTTGTCTCCAATTTTCGCGTTCTTGTCCACAACGAGTGCGGATACACTCAACGCCCTGAGCCGCGCAGCCACCTCCAAGCCGTTATGGCCAGCACCAATTATCAGTACAGACGGGTCTTCATCGAGGAACGCCGCTTCGCGTCTTCTGTCTTCTTCCCACTCCCCATGATTTGACTCGAAGCTACGAAAGCAACCGGTTTTCTCTGGGAAGTCCTTGAGATCCTCCAGATTGGTGAATAAAACATGCGCTTTCCACTCGTCGTTGGGATTAGGGATCAGTCTAACGATGCCCAATCCAATCCCAACGTCTGTCTCGAAGTCGAACAAGATCTGAATCCATGCGATGTCGGGAAACGGTTGCTCAAAGTTAGAACTCTTCATCTTGAGGCCACCTAGCTTGGAAAGAGCTAGCCTATCTGATAGGAATGTTATGATTACGCTTGGACCTTTGAACGTCCGAAAGTCCCAAGTGAGGGCGAGAAGATCCCTCCACCAACAATCTGAGGCAAAGAGATCAATGATTCCGTCAATGTTGTTGGATTGGACGTGGGCATTGAAGGAAGAAAACCACTTATAAGCAATCATCTGTGCATCGATGTTGTCTGCAAGTGTCACCCCAAGCCTGTCGAGAGTGGGGAGCTCAGTGGTGAGATTAGCAGGTAATGCGTCGCTCATTGTGAGGTTATGACGAGAGGATAGTCTCGAGCAGCGAACGGGGGAGCCGGAGAAATGGAAGAGACGCCAGCATAACCCCTGATTGTTTGGAAGTTATACCCAACCACTTGATGAAATGGGGTCAGAATGGAAGCTTGAAGGGCCAACTAAACCCGGAATCAACTGATAGAACCACTATAGGCCTGCTGGGAAGACGGACTGAGCAGTTGATCCTAGTGAAGACATGTGGTAGAAGTCTAGTAGGGGGCGGGTTATTCAGTTGCTGCGTGAACGTGATGAATCGCATAATACTGCATGAGCGATGCAGAGCGCGGTCCTACCTCGGCCCCATCAGGGTTTGCAATTCAAATAGGGACAAACCTGCAACGGTCCGGGCGGCACCATAGTGAAGCGCCGGGTGGTAGATGGACAACCTAGGGTATCTCGAGCACTCCATACCCTTCTGAATGCAATAAAACCACTTAATTAAGTGGCAGGCAGAGTGATGGATCTTGTGTGCAGGCCTATACGAAATTAGCTTTTTGGCAGGTGTTGAAAACCACTAGCTGGTGCACGCAGGTTTCGAGGATGTTTTAAGACTAGTGTGAATGGATGCAATGCAATATCATTCCCTGAAACGTTCTTCGCTATTCGTACACACATGTACATAACTTCTGCTCTTTTTCAACTTTGCATTTCTCGTCTGTTATTTTCTGGTTCTTATTCTCGTCTACATTGGGATGGCCTCGAGACGATGGAATAAAGAGCCGTGGTGTTGAGCGACATTATTCAACTTCCACCCCGCTCTAGCTAATAACGCTTCAAATTGAGGAACCGTACGCTCTTGAGAGTTGCAAGCAGTGTACATCTGACAAAGGGGGTAAGTGAAGTCGCAACCGTACATCTTGAATGAGCCTACGATCATATCCACGTAGTAGATTTGGTCCATTGCACCACCGTAATTCGCCAGCAAAGGAGCGGGAGCTTCTCGCATCTTGGATCCCCGGATTTCCGTGCCATCTAAACCGGATTTGGTGGTGTCGTGGCAGGCGTAGGGGATGAGACCTTCAAGTAAGATGAGTCGAGTATGTGGTTGGGCAGAAGTGCGGAGGTTGCGAAGAATGGTATGGGCATAGTTGTCAGACCAATCATGGATGATGTGTTTCATGAGGAAGACATCAGCGTCCTTGTGAGGTTGCTGAGTGAAGAAATCGTGCGCTGCATGATTGTAGTTCATATACCACGTGGCGTCAATGTGGATATAGGGAAAGGTACATACACTCGAGCTTAACCCTGCCTGAGGAGATTGCATCTGGCATCACTTCCTTCCAAAGCTAAGGGAAAAGCATGGGGATTAAAATACGACATGAATACTGAGGAAAAACAAAGGACAGACCTTCTTAGCATCTTCAATAACCTGGGGTAAGTCTTGAACAACTATTCTCAAGTTCGGGAATCTCTCAGCCAGCCACCGAGATACACCACCGAGGTTTCCTCCAACGTCGACTACCACAGAGCCATTAGGCAAACGGGCCCAATCAAAACCTGTGGGCCGGTAAAGATTGAGATAGAGAGAGGATAAGGTATAAGGTAGTGCTATACCTTGCATCGCTACGTCATAAGGCTGCAGGTTACTGCTGTCAGTCATAGCTGCATTAAATCGACGACGACTAGCGTCCCTCCCAGGACGGTTGAAGTAATCCCACACGCTTTTTGTCTTAGTTGCAACCGTCCATGGGTTATAAGTATCCGGATCCCTGGCACGACTAGCAGGGTCAGCAATAGACTCCCAGCCGTAGGCTGAAGCCTTGAAGACATCGTCCCCTCTAAAAAATAAGCTCCAAAAACATTCCAAGAAGTGGATTTGACGAACAGGAACGACACCAGGGCTGCCATTCCAGGCCCGGCCTCGTCATACTTGTGTCGTGGCCTAAGTATTTACAATGAACCAAGGTTCGCGAAATAGCTCAGTGGAGACATACGCAGCGGCAATCTCATTGGTAGACTTTCCAGAGTCCAACAGCGAAGATGACCTCGTATTGGCAAACACGTCAGGTTCCACCTCACGATAGATGAAGTGGGTTGCGAGAATTCGAAGGAAGCGTGCTGAAGAGACATCTTAGAACAGAACGGTGAATTGGAGACACAAGGACGGTACCGAGTGTGGCTGGGTCTTGACCATTCTTCTGACAGATTTCCTTAACATGTAAGCCCTATGAAAATGGCTTCAACTCGATTGTTCCATACAAACTAAGAGCAAGAATGCATACCTTTCCATCAGCTTCGCGTAAGATTTCCGTGACGTTAGACTCAAGACAGATTCGAAGAGCCATTGACTTCATCACCTATACCGCGATAGCTACTTAACCTTCACTTGCGACAGTCTTATAGGACAGACTTACTGCACAACTCGCGTTATAAATGGAGTGATAAGGAGGAGTAACTATGGCGTCCAATTGTTGTGCAGCGGCACTGATTAAGATTGCCGCTTCTCCAGCAATAGGGTCAGATCTAAACGCCTCACTCTTTCGCGTAGATGGTTCGTTGACATCAGGGAGGGGAGTTTCATTTCGCACGCAAGTGGCCTCGAGGTCGTCGACGGCTTTGCCAATGATGCTCAAGAGCTGACGAACTTGGGTAAAAGACTCCTGAGTAATAGTTCTGGACGACATTAGGAGATCTGAGGTTCCGTCTGAGGTTGCGGTGTAAGTAGCGTGTGGGTATGATGAGCGCGCTCCTAGGTAGAATTAAGGTCAATTAGGTTGGAGGACCACGGCGAGGCGCGGCCGAGTGGGCTGAAACATCGCTATTTTCGCGTTCTAGGATGATAGACTAACTGGTTGATAGAAGTACTCTGTATTAGAAATCTGTCGCAGACTAGCAGTGAACGGGAATCGGCAGACCCACAACGATAATTTTAAATACTTGACGCGTGCTAGTGAAGGCAAAGTCTCGGCTTCCAGGTGGCACGACATCCCTAGAATAGACCGCTCGATGTGATGCAAGAATAAAGGGAGCACACCAAGGTGCTCGTCATCGTATGGGAGTAGCTCCAAGTTAGTGTCTCAACGCAACTTGGTGTGGTGTTCAAGCGGCCGAAGTCCAAAGATGGCACTTCTACGGCAAATGCCGGCATCACCTGAGCGTGATTCAGAGGCTGCTAAAGGCTGAGAGCGCTCAGGTTGAAGATGGTCTAAACCATGTACATGTCAAGAGTGTTGTCTCTTTCGTTGGTTTGGGCTCTTTAGATGAGGACTTCAATCCAAGGATAAGAAAGGAGGCGCGTAGGTAGACCTGCTTCATGCACAGATCCTCGAATGAGGACATTCAACATACTTGCATTTGCCTTGCCGAGAGTAGTGCTAGGCGCGATAGAAGGCAAAGAGTGGCAACGTCGGGGTCTCCACCACCTAGCCACAGCCATGAAGTCACGTACGATTCAACTACTGTGAGCGAAGGTCTCGTCTACGATCAGGAATACTACGGGTGATGATATGACGAAATCAAATCTAGATCTACGATAGCTAAACAGCAGGGATAGGAAGGCCAATTCAGAAAGGAAGTCGATAGCACGCAAAAGTCCCATTACAGAGAGCGGTGTGACCAAAAGTAGTCTCGCGTGGGAGGGTGGGGTTCAAGGAATCGGAGTAATGGGAGTGTCGGGAGTACGTGGCGTTACAAGGTCGTATCTACTATTATATTGGCTTGAGTTAGCCGTACCGGGTCCAGATGAAGCGTATGGCATGTTGGGCATGCTTTCCATGTTGAGCTGGGAACGAGACCTCGAGATCGCTTCATTAGCCAGGTCGGGGCCATATTGTTCTGCCAATTGTCTGTGACAAAATCGCGTTAGATGGCTTCAATGGCAGAGGGGAGATGAGAATAACTCACGTTGCGTAGTTGTCCATGAATATTGCAACACTGTTCCTGTTCAGGCGATAGGCCTTGGGCATCATACCCTTCCCAAACCTATACGTGACG